>JAUKWC010021989.1:0-18793 GCA_032356245.1 Endocladia muricata | reverse complement strand
ACTAAAACTAGACCCGGAACTGCAAAATGTGTAGTAAACCAAGGGTATTTCTAGGCCCCGTACTGCTACAAGAGCACCCCCTCTACGGTATTTGGCCGGGTACTCGTTTTCACTACCATGCCCCACCATCACCCGCACTCCCTCATCCTCTCCACCTCCGACAGCCCACAGTCACCGCATAGCATTGACCACCAGGCGCCTCGCCACTCCTGAATGACGGCTTCCCTCGCACCCACCATCCCTTCCAGTTTGTAGACCACACCTCAAGTCCACCCATACTCCCCCACGCTCTCCACCTCCAACAGCCCGCACTTCCCGCGTCGCATCGAATACCGAACGCCTCTTCCTTCTGGAACGATGTCGCCCGTCCTGCCCGCCTTCCCTTCCAGTTTGCACACCACACTCCACCCCCCGCAGCATTGCCTCGACCTCTCCGCCTCCAACAGCTCGCACTCCCCACATCACATCGTACTCTACCTCCGAAAGCCGGCACTTCCCGCACCGCGTCACGAGCTACGCGTCTTGCCACTCTTCAACGACACCACCCATCCCGCGCACCACAACTTCCAGTTTGCACTCCGCACCCGCACCATCACCCGCTCTCCCTCACCCCCTCCACCTCCAGCAGCCCGCACTCCCAGCATCGCATCGCACATCACACGTATCGCCACTCTTCAACGACGCATCCTATCGCGCTTAGACCCTTGGTGCCCGTACATACACTCTTTGGAAGCGGCCCTGCTTACCCGTGCACGCCGTCGCACCACGAGGAGAAACGGTCGCTCAGTACTTTCTGTTGACAGCACGGTAACTTTGCAGATTGGACGTGGTGGCGTCACGTATCGCAGCTTTATGAATAGGGCCTGCGGCAGGTTCTCGCGTTCCACAGTTTCGCCGCCGTGCCTTGAATATACCCTCCATAAAACTACTCTAGACCGTACAAAATTTCGACAACCTTTCAATTCCTAATATTACAGTATCAATACTTTTCGATTCTCACCTCTCGTTGTAGCATCCGTGAGCGAACGTGTGATGTTCCCTTGTCGACACAGCCAACAGCGTGCGTGTGTGACGAATGGCAGGCCCTGTCTTCCGCCTTGACCACTCCCGCGTGCACGAGACCTTAACTCGGTTTCGAGAACGCGGGAGTGGTCGCAAGGGGACCTCGCGTCCTGTACTTACTAAAAACGAGACGACAGCTCCACCCATGGAAAACGTCATGCCTGTCCGTTCCCACACTCCTCTCGCCACCTCTGCTCCTTGCAGCCATCCTTGCCAGCCCTCGATGGGCGCTGCAAATATCGGCACTGGTTCCACTCGTCTCCCGACGCGTACTCCCTTTCGAAACACCAGCAAAAATGTCACTTCCGAACACACTGACGGGCAGAGCTCCCGCCTACTCTCCCGTAAGGATCACCCACTCCAGAAACTCCTGTCCGCTACGATGATAACGTCCTTTCTGGTGGGGCTCCAGCGCCTCTGCTTCCCTTGATCCCATTCATGTGTCACCCTGATACAGAAACGACTACAAATAGGACCTACCTCCTCATATAATCTAACGCCGTTTCTCTCGCCGAAGTAGAGAGCATTCCCGGCGCGCGCACGGTTGACATGATCATCGCTATCCTCAGGGATCCCGACTTCTCTCTGGCACGCTTTGAAGACCACGTTTGCTCGTCACAAGAGTACTGCCCCCTCCCACTCGCTGTTGTCGAGAATGAGCTTCACCATCATGCCTTCCTCGCAGCTAGTATGTCGGAACACAGCGGAACGTCCTTTGGAACTGCCTACTGTTGCGACATACTCGAGGCGAAGGACATCATTGGCACTCGGTCAGCCACAAAAACCAACTCTGTCACCATGGCGAAGTACCTTCAGATTTCCTCACTTCGCCCGCCTCATTCCCGCCGCGCACCGAGCAATCTACCACCTTTCTTCGCAGAAGAGTGGCCGGCCTCGAGGCCGACGCCGTTGCTCATGCTTTGCTGGGCGGGCCGGCTCAAGCACGGGCCGGACCCGCACATGCGCAACAAGCACCCGCCGCAGCCCCTCTGCGGAGGCTGCCATCCCTTCTGGAAACACGCCCCCTGCTTCCGTCCAGTTCTCCTCTCGACAAGCATTTCATTTTCAGTTCGAACCACTTTATAACTTTCACCTCGGTATCTCCAAGCTAACCAATACCTGCATATTCTTTAGGCTCGACTCCCCCGTCCTATGCACAGCGCAAGCTTCCGCCGCCAACAGTCGGAAACAATTCAGAACCATCCGCACAGCTCTGTTTCGCGGAGTCATCAAGGTTTTGGCTGCCCTTCAGAGGGACTTCTACGAACTGGCCTACGCGTTGATTTCTCCGCCTCTGAAAAAGGGCGTCGCCTGAACCGACTCTACACAAATGGAGGAGTCCGCGGCATGCAGGAGACCAAACACTACAAGTCCGTCGACATGGTCTTTCCAATCATCACAGGAATCATAGACCGTTGCTGTAACGGAGCTGACTCCGCTTCTCTCGCATCGATTTGCGCGCAGGACTCAGACATTCTAATATTTAGCTCGAGACAGGGGCTTAAGAAGCACTGGAGGTTCGCCCAAGAGTAAAACCTACAAGATCGTGTCACTACGATTATAGCCTCCATGCTCCACATCTTTGGGGACCACCACCCCACCAGGCTCAAGACCGTCAAGTTTCATCTCCTCAACCACCTTGCAGATGACATCCGCAACTTCGGAGGCATATAACATCTAGATGCTGGGGTTTATGAACACGCTCACACTGCATTCAAGCAAGACTGCCGCCGCACCTCCAACCGAAAGGCAACAGCCATGGACAAAACCGTCCGCTGAATGCAGCACTCCGAAAAACTTGCTGCCGCTCGAACACACAGTAGCTCCGTCGCCCAATGGCGTCGCCTCACGAACTGGCACACGATCCTAAACGACAGGCACGGGGTGCGTCTTGTCAGCGAAGGCTTCAGAATGTACCTCCGCGAACTCGCTCACTTGAGAACCCTCACCATGCCGCTTCTCGGAAACGAAGAAGGCCCCGTCACCACTGCGATGCTCCAATCACACCGCGGAGAAGGGCCCGCCATCTGAATGGATCTTCTTGTCCAGCTTGGTGGCCTGGGCACTACTATGCTGCTGGACCTTGTCCGCGCCGATCCTCTCCAGCAGCACTCAGTGCACATGTGTCGCACTCTCCAAATTACTATCATCGAAAGTGGTTACATTTCGGCGGCTTCTGTCTTTCCGTCAATGAGTATGATCCCGACCTGAATGTCATTCGACTAGACCCAATGCAGAAACATGTCACTCAGCGCGTATATGCAAATAGCAGCTTCGGCCAGACGAAACGGCAGCGATTCAGCTTCGTGCTCCTGGCCGCTGACGACGAAGAACACGCAGTCCGTGTACGGGTGGCCTAGGTTCTGTCTCTTTTAGGTATGCATGGCCGTGAATCAATGCAACCTACCGAGTATGCCTTCGATTGGTACATGGCTTCTAGCTCCCCAACCGACGCTGCCGATGTCACTCTGCGGTGGTTTTGCTTGCGGTGGTCTACATATGAAAATGAAAATTGCACAGAACATCCGGTCTCGCTCGCAGGGGAGCAGCAACGGGGGCGCCAAGCTCCTGCTTCTCCCTGGTTTGTCTAATGCAAGGCCTCTGTGATCATGTGGACAGCTCACGTGAGGCGGTCAAAATTCCACATCCCCCCTTTCACTCCTCAGCTCCACTGGGTCGACCACTGCTTCTATATGGACATGTTCTACAGAGACCCTGATGCATGGCCAGTCCTACCTGAACACTCTCCTCCAAACGACACGCAATTCTTTCTGCCTTCGAAATAAACACACAAGTAAACTACGATCCATTTAGTGAGCTACAAATACACAAGTACCGTTTCCTTCCATCTCTCTCTTCTTTGCGTCGGCAGTTACTCGTCCTCTGCTCCAGCAACAGCGCGCTGGGGAGAATCTACAGTTGTGGCGAGAATACGTGACAGGCCAGAAGCGCCGTTGTAAAGTTCAGAGGGTCTCTCGATTGAGTCTGCACGCGCAACATAGCAATGGAGAACATCGCCAAGCCTACTGGAGGTATTGTCCGAAAACCGCATCTTTTGTACCGCCTCATAAAAGATATTATCTGAACCCATGTTCACCACGTTCTTGGCTACTCGCGGGGCGCCTGCGAACAAATCCTCGCCATCCTCCTCATCAGACTGTTCCATCTCCTCACTCACCGACTCAAGCAACGCTCCCTCAACAGTAGAAACATACCAAAACACCTCTTGCGCAACAATGCGGCATGAAACGCTGCAAACGCTACATAGTATCCGCGCGGTTGCCAATGGCAGGTACTTAGAAAACGTCAGGCTGTAATTGCGTTGGCGCTGGCCGCCACGGCGCTCATTATGTTGCAGGCAGTATACTACTGTTGCCACCGAGGCGTCCAAGCATTCCAGTTGCATGATAGACACGTACTCAGGCGTCCCATCGTGCTGAGCATGGGACCCTCGGAAATCGTAAAGGACACGTCTCCCCAAAGAATTTCCAAACAGTACGTCACCCTCGTCAAGAGCACACACCTCTTTCGGTACAAAGTAATCACCGTATCCTATATCGTCGACTGTGCTGAGTCGTCACCATGAGAAGTCTGGAGTCTCTGGCTCCCGTCCTGAACCTATCAGCTTCACCCACGCTTCAAGTTCCGGGGATGATCGCTCCGCCCGCTCGCTGTCCGATACAAACGGGGTCTTCCGCGACATCAAAAAGAAATACCTAAGGCATTGTAACAGCTTCATCCTAGCGTTTCTCTTCCGCGCACTCATCATGTCAGAGACTGTCTGCTTCATCCTTGCACATAGAGCATAGCCTGTTGAAATAGCGTTATCGCACTCGCGGCGGGATTCGGCGTCCAAACACAAGGATGACCAGTCTCGGGTGCCAAGCTCTGCACGCACCATTCCAATCAGAGCCGTCGCCTCATCTTAGTAGGAACGCGTACAGTACTCCCTATGAGTGCCAAGAGCCATCGCCGGATTCGCAACAACACCTTCCACGCCGTTCGCGGAAAGCTCCCCGGCCACACAGGGTTCATTGCGACCCGCCCAGTTTCGGACTGGAACAGAACTCATTCTGTTCAGCTGAGGAGTTTCGCGGTGGCGCCATTGCAGAATCTCTTTCTCGATGGTCTCAGAAACACTAATGTACGTTGCTCTCACTTGTGTCACACGCTTGCACCTTTCACCGCGTCCAGTTCCGGCATGCGGTGTGCCCTGCTGGGTCCCACCAGAAATTCCGCAAGCCACGCGTGGGCTTTCGTTCTCATGCTCCACATCCTTGAGCTCGGCTTGAAATCGCAGGAACTCGGAAAGTGTTGCCTCAGTCGTCACCCGCAGCTCAAGAAGCTTTTGATCAGCCTGACGTAGCTTCTCGTTGTAGTGGTTGACCCCAGCCTTGAGACCTGCAATCGCTTCCTCCTGCGCCCTGACCTTGTTCGTCTGATCAGCAAGCATCGTCTGTAGCTCGTCCATCTGCATACGCGAGATCGATGATGAGCGAGCTATAGCGAAAGTATCAACCGTCGTCCGGGACTGCATGTACGCAGGTGGTGACGAAGAGGGTCTCACCGCCGATGCACTAGGAGGACGCACGGTCACACGATGATTTTTCTCTGCTCCACGGGGGATGTGAGACCGCACAGGCGCGGCAATGCCGGGCGTGCGGAGGCGTAGAGCGTACGCAGTTCCAGGTGGAACGGTGAATCTGGCTGTGCTCGAGCTGTAGTCAGATTGAATAGACGCACAAGAAGGGGGTATTTGGTTGGGAGCACGCCCTGATGGACCTGTCCGTGTTATAGTAGAACCGTAAGTCGTCAGAAAAGTGGCACGATTGGCTCGTTTACCTTCTCGACCAAACGGAGACGTCGTCGACGTTGTCCGGGGGGCCACGACCCCCGTTAACCTACCTGCGGGGTGGCGCTGAGTTCCATTCACCTTGCGGTTCGGTGCACGCAGGGAGACAGACGCAGCCGCGACATACTCCTCCCTGTTCCGCTGCTCGTGGGTGCGCCTGCCAGATCGTTGCATCGGAACAGCTCTTGTCGTCCTTCTGGCTGGCGGAGCCATCGATGTAGAGCTGCACCACAGGCACGATAGGAAAGACAGAGGATAGATGAGAAGAACAAGATCGGAAACTACGTCGTAGTTGTTGTGACCTGAGCAGAACAAGTGCCAGCTAGCAGCTACCACTGGTAGTTGGGAACTCGTAAAGTCATGTACACGCGGAGAGAGCCTGCCGCCGTTTGAAGTATCATAAGCATTAGCGGCAGGACTGCAAGCAGGTGCTGAGAGCCGGCAAATGTGCATTCCAAAAAGTAACCAAAACTCAGGCTGTGGGGGTGCCACTAGTGACAGGGGCTGAGATCTGCAAATGTGAAAAACATGGGCAGCTGGAAGTTGTTTTTCAGATTAAGTTTCGCACGTTCATCTGTGCATGTGTTTTCACATGTGTAGTCCTCAGCCCCTGCCACTACTGACATCCCCTAGTCTGAATATCTATTCCTTCTGAAACCGCTTTCTCCTGGTACAGCGGCCTCAAAATCGCCCACTTTTCTGGGCGACCTTTCTTGCGTCTGTGCATAACTATTTCTCAGCTGCTATAGTCCGGCCCGCTCGCCCTAAACTGGCTCTCAAACTGGCATGTAGTGTTTAAGCTTGTTTATCTGCACGCAGTCATGGAAGATTCTATCACGTACTTCGAACGTTACCTTATTTGCATAGTTTTTGGCCGGCTCCTCGCCGTTCGAAATCTCACGCGTCGCACAGATTGTAACAGTGTTCAGTGATTGTAGAGCTCTCTCCGGTAATTCCCGTCGATCATCGTCAAGCTCTACGTGTGTGTCTCGCGCTCTAGAAGTACTTCTATTTCGGTCCTCCTCACCCCCAGTCAAGTATCAGGCGTCATTCACAAACCCGGTCACACAAAATGGTACCGGTGCACTGTACAACTTCTACTTTGGACCTTCCCGGGACTCCGCCCGCCTTTCCACTCTAAGAGCTATCCGGTTGAAACATTCTCTGTCTACCCCTAACATTCCCCCTCCGTAGATCGCCGTCTTCTCCAGAGTGCGTTCACGAAAGTCTGCGTGCGAGAGCGTCCCATATGAGGGGAGGGTCGTCTCTCCTTTCGCGACGACCCGGCCCGTAGACACCGCGAGTTCCACACCTTCGTACTAAACCGTCGACGGACGCACCACTGCATACCTCGCCATCGCTTCCACCGCGTGTAAAGATAGCGAATCTTGCGTGTCCAGTAGGGCGTGGTACTTCGCCGGCCAGTTGTCCACCAACGACTGTGAATAGCGTAAGAAAAGCATGGGATCCCCAGCGTAGTTCGCGATAAACCGGACTATGAAGTTCGGTAGACATTGATACCACGCACACCCAGCAGGAGCATCTGCAGGGCTGTTCCCCCTCCTGGCAGACACGTTCCGTTTCACGCCGGCCGAGTATCATGTGGCAAGCTCCACAGCCCATGGAGAGCCACCATTGTCGCACGCAGTGCTCACAATGCTTTCGCAAACGCCTTGACCAAGCTCGGTAGAGCTTTACTGACGCAGGCGTCATCAATTTCGCACCCCACGAAACGACAGTGTCTTGGAAGCCGTAGGCAAGCTTTCGTAATCGCGCAAGTACCACCGCAAAAGTCCACCAAAAAGTCCCCCGGTCTTGAATACTGCAACATCAGCTCGCTCATGTGCTTGACGCTCTTCTGGTTAGGTCGAAGCATCTTCATGCCACTCACTTCGTTGGCTCTTCTGACCGCCTCTCCGGGCTCCAACTGCTCGATTCTATCCATAAAGTTCGTCCAGGCTGCGTGCGAAGACTGCATATACCCGTTACTTTGGTAGCACACCCGGGCGGACTGCACTTCAAGCGGCACATTCCTCCGCCAGAAGTGAGCAGCCCATCGCGTGTCTGAGGCACGGGCACATCCTTTCATACTCAGGTTTTGCGTGTAGTGACCTCGAGCTCGGACGTGGACCATCGGCTGGGCCTCCACGTTAAACATGATGTGCCCTTGCCGCCTCCCCCTCGACGCACTGGCCTCGTTACTCGCCTCATCGTACACCTCTCAGCGATACCGCTTGAGGCGTGAAAGCCACATGCCAAAATGTATACCACTACAGAAAATGATTCCGTGCCCAGTTTTAGCAAGCAACGCGTCAAATATTGGGATGGAGGCATCCATGCCCTTGTGGGTGAAGAAATCATGGGCAGAGTTGTCCCAACCCCGCTCGCTTCCGGTGTTGAACGGAGGTTCCGTCAACAGCAGCTGAACTGTATCCTCTAGGCACTCACCGGAGTCGTCAGCGTGATGATTGAGGAGGTCGTGGAAAGTGTGGCTGTGGACACGGAATTTCGACTTCATCACGCCAAGCAGCTCAGCGAGAAGGACCTTCGATGAAATCTCCTCCGGGAGCGACTCTTCCGACACCTCGTCCGGTGGTGGAAACGGGCGAATACGGTTCGCTGGTTCTTGTTGTTCAGAAAGAGGGTCGTTCGGCTCCGGCACTAATGGGTTGAAAGTGGACCAGAAAACCTCACTAACTTGCCCCGTACGACTATGTGCCACCGCATCCCCCACATTGTTCTCGCTACCCTCCAGGCCCAACTCCATCTCCTCTTTCAGACGGGAAGAGAAAGAACGAGAAGGCTGCGCAGATAGTCTCACACTGGGCGTGGTGGTCGACAGTGTCACCTACCGACGTCGGGGCGGTCTTGTGACTTCCGAATCGGCATCCGACAGCTCCAAGTGTACCTCGATAACCTCTGAATAGGCACCGTCATGTTCATGCGATTCACGTTGAAGCTCCACGGCCTCCCGGTTATCCCCGCGCGAGTTGGCAAAGACCCTTGGCGAGGGGTCATCGCGCGACTCAAAGAGGCCCAGATACGGGCAGTTGCTGGGGTGCTTGAAATTGTGCAAAGTTTGGTTTGTATCGATGGCTTGGAAGGTCGACAGGAACAGACTGATAGCCGCCCGCATTGCCGCATCCTTCTCAGGAGTTCGGCCGCAGGCTACGGTACCGCTCGTACTCTCCTCCATAATTGCTACCGCATTCCCTTTCAGTGTGGTCTCCTGGGTGATGGGTCCAAAGCCATCAGCACCTGACTTCAAATCCATAAAGTGCTGAACGCGGGGATGAAACAAAACGTAGGGTCCGCCTAACACCTCATACCCCGAAACTCTGACTCCCTTTGCCAGCTTCGTCCGCACTCGAGTTAGCGGCTGCACAGCAGACGCGAGACGAATTCCGGTTTAATTTATTTTCTTCAAAGCGAATACACGGTTGCTGCCGCGCCTCGAGTGGCATATGTTGACCGCGTTGAAAAACATCAGAACCTCGAAGGTCCTGAGGCCGCCAACTGAAAATGTTGGTGACAGAACTACCTCCAGAACCTTGCTGACCTTAGAGGGAGTGAACTTGGTTCCAACTATGAGGGACATCTCGTGGTTTTTCTGGCTCCGAGCCACATCCGCGATTTCCCCAATTCTCTGGTCTTTTCGGGTCAGCGAGACGATTGACAGCGCTGCGCGCACTATCTGCTTCATTTGCTCGCTGCTCAGCTCGTGAGAGACGCGGTTGTCGCTCTCGACAGGAGTGCGGAAGTCGCTTCCAGGGTTGTGCTGCTTTGTCGTCATTGCTGCAACTTCCTTGATAGCCACTGAAGCCTCGTCGTCTGCAGCGATGACAAAGTGCAGGAAGGCCGGCGTATCGAGCCTCGGGAGGTCAAACTTCGCGTTCTCCTGGGATGAGGAAAGAACGGCAAGGAGGGCAGGCGAGCACACGCTGCCTGTCCCGAGCCGGCTGAGCTCAGTCGGCGCCAAGGTTGCAGTGTAATAAGAAACGAAAGAGGGAAAGACGCCCAGGAATGATGGGGATGGAAGTAGGGAGGAGCAGAGCGTCGCAAGCGGCGCAAGGAAAACCATGTGGATCTAAGTACAGGGACTAGAGACAAGGACGAAGCAAGGAAAGCAGGGAGCACCGCGTTGATATATTGGTATTGCAAGGGTGTGAGGTTTTGTGTTGTGGGAGCAGGTGTGTGCCATTTGTATTGCAGAGAGGGAGGGCAGCGGCCAGAATCGCTAAATACTCCTACACGCACCCGTTTCTGTTCCCTGACAGCAGTTACGAACAGTGGCACTCCCTTCACGAAACTTGATATAATAAGTACATTACTTAGGGTGCGGGGGGGTATCACTCGTGACAGGGACCGGGATGTACACCTGCGAAAACACATGAGCAGATGGATATCCGAACCTTATTCTGAGAAACAACATCTATCTGCCGATGTATTTTCACACGTGCGGATCTTAACCCTTCTCCCTAGTGACACTCTACCAATCTTATGAATTACATACTTTTCAAACGTAAAATGCGACTATTGCGACGTGCCCAGAATCGCTTCTTTCTCTGCGCGACAGTGATTACAGCCAACCGTGCCCGTTCGGTCTTTCCTGGTTGTCGTGTCCGTACCCCTTCCGCGCTATAATCTTCTTCTTTCAGTCTTTCCATTTTCTACCGTCACCCGTGCACCCTCACCCAAACACGGTTCTTTTCTCGTCTTCTCCGCCTTCACATTATAAAATCCCTCGTCCTTCATCGCATTGTTGATCCTCTCTCGCCAGTGGTGTACTTCCGAAATGCCCGACAAAATTCCCATCACTACCTCCGCCCGCGACTCGCTCACGTTGGCCACTGAGACGCAGCGGGGGGTACAATCGAAGCTGGAATCGCAGCCAGCAGCGACAGGGAAGGAGCCTCGGGCCAAAGCGGGCGTGTAGCCCTCTCCTTCAGAGCCGCCACCATGCAAACTCCAGCGCCGGGATACCTCAGGCATGGCGCGTCGTTGCTCCGACCGCGCTCCGGCACCAGAAACTGTGGACGGTGAGGAATCCGATGCGGTTGCCGTGGAGGTCGAGGCCCAGCCGGTGTCGCGTCGGAAATTCTCGAAGGGCGACTACGAGTCCACCGACATCTCGGTACATGTTGCGCAGACGATACAGCCGCAGCACGTTCATTGCAAAAGCACGGACGCCACCATCGACGGACTCCAGTCCAGCATGGTTGAGCGCGACTACAAGTGCGACCTTGGCGTCATGTCGGTAGCAATCCGATGGTGCAACATTCCCTCGATACCGGATATCTCCGACGAGACCACCAAGGACCGCACGGTGTTGCGCGAAGGTGTGAGGCGTGCTATAGTGGACTGCCTTCAACGCCGCCAAGTTGCCTTTAGCCTGAAAGAAGGAAAAGACGGCACGCCATGGGCTCGCGAGCGCCTCCGCGTGCGTCTTGTCCGGCGGAAAGATGGACGGGATATGACGGATACGGATATTGTTTCCAATGCGTCGCAGCAGAACTCTTTCGCCGGGCTGGTTCGCATCGACAAGTCGTTCTTCCACTCTCTCACGAGTGTCATCCACTTCATGCAGGATCTCGCCGTGGAGAATGACATGAACCCACTGGCGTTGAGTCAGAAGGGATCTGGGGAAGCACTGACGAAGGCCATTTTGCTCCCGGCAACCGCCCTGTCTGCCGACCGGCGCTAAGTACGAGTACCGAAGATTTTCCACCGAAACTCGGGCGTCGCGGGAGTGCTGCACCACCCGAGCTTCGACCCCTCAACCTCTCAAACGCTTGACATCACTTACCTTGATGACCAGCTTTTTTGGTCAGAGAGCCCTCACATCGTAGCTCTGTTCCAGACTTCCACGTCTCGGTTCATCGACAACACAAGCTGCGACGGAAGTTCGAAGCTGAAGCTTTCTGCGCGTGCGCGCGCCAGCTGTTCCAATCCTGCCTACACTTGTTTGAGAAGTATGGCAGGGGGAAGGGCCTTGGTTATGACGAATTTCCGGGGACTGAGATTGCTCAATCGAAACTCCTCAGAATTTCCTTCAAAGAGGTCTGTCTGAACCAGATGCGCCTCTTCTCCAAGAGGTACAACGACTCTGGAGAAGATGTGGAGAAACATAACGAGACGTGTGCTACCCGCTTCGCGAATAAGGTAACTGAGCACTTTGCTCCGGGATCGAGTAAGCACGCCGCCCCGGCTCGCATGAGGACCCCAGTTGATATCCCTTCTACACGCCGCTCTGCCCGGCGCTCTCCTCCTTCCCACGCGACTGCACTCGAGCCTGTAGTCCGTCCGCGGAAAGTCCCAGGAGTGAAGCCCGCGACAAAAGCGCTTACTAGGGAGACAACGGCTAGGCCCTCCTCACGCTAAACGCCTCAACTTGTGGAGATTGCGCGGCCGGGGATGTCTGGCGTAGTGACAAGGGCAGGGGGGCAGTCGAGACGAGGAGTTGTTCAGAAGACCAAGGCGGCCCAGGAGGACAGGGGCCAACGCGAACGTGCCCCGCCGATGTTCGACGAGAAGGTTCCGAACCAGCTGCCGGTCGGCACTGCGAATAAGACAGTGGTGAGTGAAGAGACATCCGCCACTTGGGAAAAACTGGCAAATGTCGGCCCGTAAGAGCACTAAGAAAAGGATTTGCGACTGTGGATGGCGAAAGACCCACACCCGATGCCCTAGCTGCTTCCCATCCCGATACGCATTGAGCACCGCGCGCACTTGTACTTCTTCGTCAAAGAAGTTGTAGCTATGCATCGTTTTCAGTTCTTTATGGGGAGGTACGTGTACGTTACCGAGCTTGAGGGTATCAATGTGGGTCTGGACATCTGGGAGTCCCACCGGCCTCAGACAGACTTCTGGAGAGACGTACCAGACGGGTGTGAGGATTTTAGCACAGAATATGCCTACTTCGGGAGGCTACAAGGTGAGCTCCAGCACCTTGACTACATGAGCCTTGAGAATCTCGCTGACTCCAGCGGCATTCCGCGCGGCAGCCTCGAGTCCCTGATTTTGACGCCCAAGTGGAAACTTTCCCCAGTTGAAAAGTTGTTTTTGTTCATTGCGAGCTCATTCAACGAAGAGAATGAACTGGGACAATGGCCGAATGAGACTTGGTGGATCCAGATTGTGATCGAAGGGGGAGACGAGGGAACGCGGCAAACTTGAAGGTGGGAATCGCCCGCTACTCCAGTACATGGAACCTGGTGGGAAAAGCCTGCGAATTGAGGGGAGATTGGGTGTGGGCTTCGCCAGGTCGTGCGCAGCTGGAGGCTCGGGTAGATCAGTTTGCTGCCTACGTCGGTCTGAGGAAAATATCGGGGAGGAAGCTGTTCATACCTAGGACGGGGGGTGGGCTCTTGGTTGTTAGAAAGCACTGCACATGGAAAGCGCCGCAAAATGATTCTGACGAGGCATTGAAAGCGGAGACGCTGGGATTTTTCGCAATCGTGAGCGGGGCAGTGGGCTTCCCGTTATGGGTATGTGAATATTCGCACGTGTTTGTGTACGGGATGGAGACCGAGCAGGTGGCAGTGGCGGGGTCGTTCAAGATGAAGAAGATCATCGTTACGCCCAACTCTGTATTCTTCGGGCATGGGATCATCACGCACGCCGCGGCTGGGTATGAGGACAGCATTGCGGATGAGGGGACGGTATGGTACCAGGTTTATTTCATGCCGGAAGGGAAAGGTGTGCCAGACCCGGTGTTCAACGGACTGAGAATGCTACAGAAGCTCTCGGCCAGTGAGGTAGCCCCTGTTGGTCCTAGGAGTAGTGAAAGAGGTGAGGAGTCGGACAGCCGGGGCGACACGGACATGGTTGGGTTTTTAGACTTGCACGTGGGCGGGAGTAGTGCTGCTGAGGGGATCCGTCCTAGAGATGATACTCCGAACTGCGATGACTCCGAGGAGTTGATTCTTGTTCCGACGAGTAGTGAGGATGATTAGGTAGCTACACGATGAAGTGGCTGAATAGCGTAAAGTAAAAAAAAATTAGACACTACATGCCAGTTTGAGAACCACTTCCGGGCTAGCGGGCCAACATATAGGGGCTGCGAAAGACTTGAGCTCAGCCGCAAGGGAGGGCAGCTAGAGAGTGGGGCGATTTAGGGGCCGCTGCAGCAGGAAGAACGGGTTTGCGAAGGAATGAAAGTTCAGATTCGGAGGGCATCACTAGTCACAGGGGCTGCGATCTACTCATGTGAAGATACATGGCTAGATGGATGTCATCTTTCAGATTAAATTTTCACCATCGATCTGCCCATGTACTTCCGCCTGTGTAGATCTTGGGCCCTGTCACTAGTGACACCTGCTATTTGGCTACTGACACCCTCTTACACGTGTGATACTAAGCGTAAAAACAAACTGAACCAAGTGTATTTCGTGGCGTTGAAAAGTAAGAAATTTGTCAGCGTGGTTGGGTGTTACTAATGACAGGAGTTGAGATCTACACCTGTCAAAGTACATGGGCAGATGGATGTTGTTCTGCCGCTTAAACTTCGCACATCCACTTGCTCATGTGTTTTCACGTGAGCAGATCTCAGCCCCTGTCACTAGTGAAACCCCTCTCGTCTGAATTTTCAGTACTTCTCAAACCTCTTTTTCCTGCCATAGTGGATGCAATATCGCCGCCTTTTCTGGGCAATCTTTCTTGTGACTGAGGACCAGGTCTTTCTCAGCTGCTAAAGCGTGGCTTGCTCGCCGGAAATTGCTTTCAAACTGGCACTTAGTATTCAAGTTTGTTTACAGGTACACTATTTTGGAAGTTCCTCCTATGTCCTTAAAAGCTGAAGTTTTTCCGGTAGTTCTTGAGGAGCATTTTGCCGTTCAGAATCTCACGCGTCGCACGGATTGTAACGGTGTTTAGTGAACGTAGAAGTCTCTGCGAACATTCCCCTCGATCCTCGTAAAAACTCTACGTTTGTGTCTCGCGCTCTAGGAGTCCCTCTATTTTGCTCGTTCTCATCCCCAGGACGGTACCGAGCGTCATTCACTAACACCACCATACAAAATGGCGCAGATATGATGTACAAGTAATGGCTCGGAACTTCACGGGACGTCGCCCGCCTCTCCACAAGAAGAGCTACCCGGATGAAACGTTCCTTGTCTATCCTCAAAATTCCATCTCCATAGGTCTTCGTTTTCTCCCACATGCGCTCATGCAAGTTCCGCGCACAGGATCGTCCCATAGGACAGGAGGATTGCGTCTACTTTTGCAAAGACCCGGTCGGCAATCACCCCGCGTCCCCCGTACCTTCACACATCACCGTCGATGGATCCCCCCACTACAAACCTTGCCATCGGCTTCCACCGGATGTAATTTAGTGGGTCGTGCGTGTCGAGCAGGGCTTGGTACTTCGCCGGCCAGATGCCCACCGACGCCCCTGAATAGCACAGGAAAAGCATGAAATCCTCGGCGTACTTTGCAATAAACCGGACTTTGTAGTCCAGCAGACATTTATACCGGCGACACCGAGCACGAGCATCCGCATGGTTGCTCACCCTCCTAGCAGACACATTTCGTTTCACGCCGGTCAAGTACCTCGTTGCAAGCTCCACTCCCCGCGAAGAGCCGCTGGTGCCACACGCGGTGCTCACAGCATCGTCGCAAAACACTTCAACCAAGCTCGGTAGAGCCTGACTGACACAGTCGTCATCGCTGTCGCACCTCAAGAAACGGCGATGTATAGGAAGCTCTGGACATGCTTTTGCAGTCGCGCAAGTACTGCCCAACAGGTCCACCGAAAGGTCCCGCAGTTTCGAATACTGTAGTACCGGCTCGCTCATATGCTCGATGCTCTTCAGATCAGGTCGGATCATTTTCATGCCACTCCCTTCGTCAACTCTTCTCACCACCTCTCCGGGCCCCAGCGGCTAGATTTCGTCCATACCGTTCGTTCGAACTACAAAGGACGCTAGCCGGAGAGACGAACAAGATCCGAACGTGGGTGCAAGAGATTGCTGGTTTCAACACAAGGGTCAACCATTACTAGGAAGAGCTACGGCAGGCCGATCCGGAGCTTCTTGAGGTGCGAGTGCCGACTGAGGCATCGCTTTCCGAGTTCCTGCCCCTACAAATCCTAAATCAAGCATGTGACGCAGGAGAACGAGAGCCTACGCGTGGCTCCCGGGATTTTCGGGTGGCCCCTAGCACAGCACACTGTGTGCCGGAAGTAGATGTGGTCCGAGTCGCAGGCGTATGAAACAAGTGCGGGCAAAGTAAATTGGTGTTTCCTGAACCACCAAGAAGAAGATTCTGCATTGGTGCCACCGCAGAACTGCTGAGCTAGACCTAAAAAGTTCTGTTCCAATCCGGAACTGGGCGGTTCCCAGTGAGTCGTGCGTGGCGGGGGAGCTCTCCGCGTACGATTTGCAGGGTGTCGTGCCGAATCCACCGAAGAATCTTGCCAATCGTAAGGAGTACTATACGCGTTCCTACTATGATGTGGCGACAGCTTCGGTTGCAATGGTGCCAGCACAGGCTGGCACCAGGAACTGGTCGTCGTTGTTTTCGGACGCTAAATCCCGCCGCGAGTGCAAGGAGGCTGCTTTAACGGACTATGCTCTATGTGAAAGGATGACGCAGACAATCTCTTCCGTGATGAATGCGCGGAAGAGAAACGCTAGGGATAAGCCGTTACAATGCCTAGCGTATTTCTCCTCGATGTCGCGAAAGATCACGTTTGTGTCGGACAGCGAGCAGGCGGAACGTTCATCTCAGGCACTTCAAACGCGGGTGGGGCTGGTGAGTTCAGAAGGAGGAGCGAGGAACTCCAGATTTCTCATGGGTGCGACTCAGCAAGGTCGAAGATCTAGCGTACGGTGGTTACTCTGTACCGAAAGAGGCGTGTGATCTCGAGGAGGGTGACGTACTGTTTGGATACTCTCTGGGGAGACATGTCCTATTCGAGTTCCGAGGGACCCATTCTCGAAAGGATTGGATGTCCGCACACGGATCTATCATGCAACTTGCACGCCTGGCCGCCTGACTTGTAACGGTGATATCATTTCTGCAGCATGCTCATGGCTGTGGTGGCCAGCGCCAGCGCACTTATAGCCTGATGCTTCCAACTACCTGCCCGTGGCAACCACGCAGACACTATGAATCGGTTGCAGCGTTTTATGCCGCATTGTTCCAGACGAGATGTTTCTGTATGGCTTCACGGTTCAGGGAGCGTTCTGCGTCGCCATGAATGAAGGGATGGAACGGTCTGGTGAAGGGGATGGCGAGGATTTCTTACCAGGTCCTCCTGGAGTACCCAGAAACATGGTGAAGGTGTGTTCAGAGAACAAATGGTATGTGGCGGTACGTAAGATGTGGTTTTCGGACAATATTTCTAGTATGCTTGGCGGTGCGGTCAATTGCTACATTGCACTCGTAGACTCAAAAAAGGGACCGTATGAACTTTACAATGGCGCGTCCGCCCAGTCCCGGCCTCTGGCCACTACTCTGGATTCTTCCCCGCGCGCTGTTGTTGGAGCAGAGGGCGAGTAACTGTCGAGGCACAGAAGAGATAGAAGGAAAGAAACCGTACTTGTAGATTGGTAGCTCAGTAAACAGACCGTCGTTTTCTTGTGTGGTTGATTCCAGGGAAGAGAGGATGGCGTGTCCGTTGGGGTGCAGGGTTCAGGTAGGACTAGCCATGCTTCAAGGTCTCTTTACAACCTCCTCATGCAGAAGCGATAGTAGAGCCAGAGGAGCAGAGGAGTGAAAGGAGGAATGTGGAAATTTGGCCGCACCACGTGAGTTGTCCCAATGATAGCAGAGGCCTTGCGTAGGTCAAAGGAGGGAAAATCAGGAGCTCGACGCCCTCTTCGCTGCATCTCTGGGAGCGGGACGGGATTTTCTGTGCCAGATGCGTTCTCATCTATAGACAACCGCAAGCAAACGCATTGCACGGAGTCATCGACAGCGTCGATTGGTGCAATGCAACCCATGTACGGAACAAAGACATACGTGGTTCGTTGCAGGGATTCACGATCACGCATACGGAAGAGATACAGCAGCTGGGCCACCCGCACAGTATCTGTGTGTTCTTTGTCGTCAGTGGCTAGGAACACGATGCTGAATCGCCCCCGTTTTGTCGGGCCGAAGCAACTATTTGCATCAGCGCGCTGACCGACATGTTTCTGCGTTGAGTCGAGTCGAATGACCTTCGGGTCGGGATCATAGTCATAGATGGAAGGACAGAAACCGCCGAAAATGCGACCTCTTTTGAGGGTAGTAATTGGGAGACAGGGACACGTGTGCACCGAATGTTGCTTGAAAAGCTAAGCGCGGAGAATTTCCACCAGCACAGTGGTTTCCTGGTCACCAAGCTGGACGAGGAGATCGATGTAGATGTCTGGGGCTTCTCCGCGTATTGTTTGGAACATCGCGACGGTGAGATGGCCTTCTTCGTTTCCGGGAAGCGGCGTGGCGAGGGTTTTTAAGCGAGCGACTTTGCGGAAGTACTTTCTGAAGCCTTCCCTCACAAGACGTGCCCATTTCTTGTTATTTAGATTCCTGTTCGAGGTTGTGAGGTAACGCGAGTATGAGACATAGTTGACTTGAGTTCGAATGGCAGCCAGGTTTTCGGAGTGGTGGATTCGGCGGAGCGTTTCGTCCATGGCTGTTACGCTTCGATTGGAGGTGCGGCGGTAGTCTTGCTTGAATGCAGTCTAAGCGTGTTCGTAAACGCCGGCATCTCGATGGTATACGCCTTTGAAGTTGCGGATGTCATCTGCAAGGAGGTTGAGGAGATGAAACGTGAGGTTCTTGAGCCTGGTGGGGTGGTGGTCACCAAAGATGTGGTGCATGGAGGCTTTAAACGTGCGACACGCTCTTTTAGGTTGTACTCTTCGGCGAACCTCCAGTGCTTCTTTAGCCCAT
>JAUKWC010021878.1:0-18800 GCA_032356245.1 Endocladia muricata | reverse complement strand
GGGGGTGGGAAGGTTTGGGGTGGAGGACGAATGAATTGAATCGATTGATGATGGCGGTGATGAGAGGAGAGCGGAATTATCGGGGAGAGGGGAGGGTACGCGGGAAGAGCGACATTAAATGGCAGCGTGGCAATGGTGAGTAAGAGAGGCGCTCAAACGAGTACGAGGGTGATTGCAAAGCCATGAGACTATGCAGTGAAGGATCAAACAAGTTTGGGAAATGGATTCCGGGGCCTTTCAATTCGCATTTCTGCTCGTCGTTTTGTCAACACTATATATGTACATGGACATGTGCATGTACAAGTGCAACGCGGCCAGGTGGAAGGTGCGATTCAGGAGATTTGCTGATCACGTCTTTACTGCTCTTTTTCACATATCTTCTGCATCCTTCCATCGGGTGCCGGTGCTTTGCATTACCGCTGTCAGTCTCTCCTTGCGAGCGATTCATATCTACTCCGCGTGCTTGCGTGTCACTGTACACTGCCATCGCACGTCATAAAATCATGGTTGTCAACGGTATTGACTCGGCCAATCTTAACCGCGACATTTCTCCGCGCGACAACTTTTACGCCTTTGCCAACGGCAGCTGGCTCGCTCGCAACCCGATCCCCTCCTCCTACTCGCGTTGGGGCGCCTTTGAGGAACTCCACGAGCTCTCCAATAGCCAGCTGCGCGCCATTCTTGATGACTGCGTCGCCAACCCGGGTGATGATCCCAACCGCCGCGCCGTGGCCGTCCTCTACGGGTCCGGCATGGATGAGGAGGGCTGTGAGAAACGCGGGCTCATGCCCATGCAGGATGTCTTCGCCGTGATCGATTCGGTCGAGAGTAGCGAGGACGTTTTCGAGTTGCTTGCAAGGCTGCGCGTGGAAAAGGGAGTAAAGGGAGGGGGTTTTCGCGTGTACAGTCTGCCAGATGCTAAGAATAGTAATTGGGAAGTGGTAATGTTGAGTCAATCGGGGTCGCTGGGAATTGGCGATCGCGATTTTTACTTTCGCGAAGATAAGACGGAGATTCGCGAAAAGTATGTCGCTCATGTCGGTCGAATGCTTCGTTTAGGTAGGTTTTTAGAGGGCGAGGAGGAGGCAGAGAGTGCCGCCATGAAGCTCTTGGAGCTGGAGACCAAGTTGGCCGAGGCGTGCAAGACGAAGACCGAGATGCGTGACCCGCTCAAAACCTACAATAAGTTTGACGGCGTCGAGGATCTCGTGGAAAGGACAAAGTCAGATGGCGGTGCAAAACTGCCCTGGGGACGCTATTTTGATGCCCTCACATTGCCAGACAAGGCGCGCAAGACGATTATTGTTGACAATCCAGCATTTTTCCAGAACCTGGCTTCGTTGCTCAAAGAGACAGACGTCGACGACTGGAAAATGTACACGCGCTACCATGCCCTCAAGGACATGGCCGAATACCTGAGTCCGTCAATCAAAGAGGAGCACTTTTCTTTCTTTGGAACCGTAATGACGGGACAACCGGAGATGAAGCCACGCTGGAAGCGTGTACTCAATTCCGCTGTCGTCGGGCTACTTGAGGATTCGCTCGGTATTTTGTACACGTCTCGCCACTTTAACGCGGCGGCAAAGAAATCATGTTTAGAAATGGTCAATGTTCTCACAGAGGTATTGGATAAGCGCATTGACGAACTTGACTGGATGCAAGATGAGACCAAGCAGCTTGCAAAACAAAAGCTGGCCAAGTTTCGCCCTATGATCGGCTATCCGGACAAGTGGGATGTTGACGATATCCCGCAGCTGTTGGAGAAGATTTCGATAGACACTTCGTATGCCGAAAATGTCCGGGCATGTTGCAGACGCGATTTCCGAAAGATGATCGAGCGCATTGATAAGCCTGTCGACCCCGACCGCTGGGAAATGCCCTGCACGATGGTGAATGCCTATTTTCACCCCCTCAAGAATGTCATTGTTTTTCCCGCCGCTATCCTGCAGCCGCCTTTCTTCTTCCACCCCACGGAGGACTCGCCACATGGCGATCCGGCCGTGAACTTTTCGGCTATTGGGGCCGTCATCTGCCATGAGATTTCGTAAGTTACTGCGCTATCACCCTCTTCAATGAGAAACTCCTGGCGAGTAGGTTGCCGTTTATTGCAGTTCTGATTTGCAAGTCGTGTTTCTAACTGTCCGGCTGTACAACTCTTTTCTGCTTTGCGCTACATAGTCACGGATATGACGACCAGGGTCGTAAATTTGATGCCAAAGGCGAACTGGTGGACTGGTGGACGGAGCAGGACGCAGAAGAGTATGAGCGTCGCGCCGCTAATATGGTCAAATTGTGTGATGACTATGAGGTTTTTGGAAAGAATTTGAATGGAAAACTTTGCCTCGGCGAAAATATTGCAGACTATGGTGGGGTTAAGCTCTCGTACAAAGGTCTGAAGGTATTCCAGGAAAAGCATGGTGAGCTACCAGAAGTAGATGGATTCACCCCCGAGCAACGCTTCTTTTTGGGGTGGGCCAGTGTGTGGCGAAATAATATTCGTGAAGAAAATGCCTTGCAGCGCATTATCATGGATCCACACGCACCTGGGGAATTCCGTGCAAACATTGTACAAGTACTCGATGAGTTTCATAGCGCATTTGAGGTTATGGAGGGAGACAACATGTACCAACCACCGGAGGCTAGGTGTGAGATCTGGTAATGCAAGCACCCCTAGATGATTGTGTCGTGAGTAGAATTCACGTTCATAAGCACTTGTCGGCAGGAGTCAATTCTCGTTCATAAATACCCATCGACAGTAATAAATTGGATTCGCCATTGAGGCATGAGTACAGACCTCACGTTTGGATAGCGTGTCGCACCAACGGCAGCGTCGGTCCCGATCTTCTTTCCGAAAAGGTTCTGAGGACAAGAACATCCTCACAATTTCACGACCTATATGTCCATGATAATCGGGAAATGAATTTACCCGGGGGCTGTTATGCTGCATTGTACACTCTGTACTACTCGAAACTACTGAAATCAACAAGAAGTTTGGCAAAAGCGACTGAGATTCTATTGTGCGTCCCGCAGGAAGCATCAGAGCCGAATTCCATTCATACAGAGCGTTCGTGAAAGAAGTTTGCGACAATATAATCCTGTAGGCGATCATCGAGTTGTTGTGGAATGTTTCCATTTGCTGCGGTTTTCTCTGAAACCGTGGTCATGTGATAAACGAAAATAGTAATTAAATTATTTTGCCGATTCCTACTGCTTGCTTGAGGACATACTTTCTTCACCGACAAACGTGTGACATTTACATCCCCTAACTAGCTAATGGGAAAGGGACTCCCTGATATCATCCACTGTATTTATATTATCAAGTGACGAAAGAAAATCCGCAAGCATTTAGTACGCACAGGGAATACCTACTCTCACCTTCATCACCAGCATTTTTGCAGGCTGATAACCCAAAAATATATATACCGCACAACCAGGTGTTTTTTCGAGTAGTTCGCAAGAACTCTCCATCCCCTCCTAACCCCAACCCCCGAACCCGTAATCCTTTAGAAAACCTCTATTTCCCCAATCCCTATTCCCCGAACCCCTAACCCTAACTCCTTAACATCAAAATACAGGGTTCACGTGCCAAAAACAGGGTTCATTTTGCACAATAATGTGCCATTATCTCCACGTCTGACAATGTACTTGATGGGCACCAGACATGACATCCGTGACGAAAACGTAGGTATTGATGGCATGTGCATACGGAAATCAACGACATACAGCGATTACTCCATTGAAATGGTTTTACAGTGCACAAAAACCGTCTCTTTTCGTTAATATTAGTGCAACTTTGCTTGCGAAGGTATAGCACTACAGCATATGGCAATCGAGATGTATAGCGGGAATAGTTTCTTTTCTTAGCGAATATTGAAGCCTAGGCAAATATCAGTTCCGGTTGACCAGGTTATTGTAAAAAAACTTCAGAGCTTTTAACGTCTGCAGCTCCTGTGCTCGACATCTGGCCACTAGTCAACAATCTTCTACGGAAAGAAACGTTTCAACACCTGCAGATGTGATGGGGGATGCGGCTCAATATCACCTCGAGTATAGCTAGGGGTTGGCGACCTTTCCGAGTTCTCTACGTCGTCGAATGCTTCTTTTTCAATTTCTGTCGCGGCATTCGGCACAGGTTTATATGTGGCACCTCCTGGTGAGTCAATCAGTCCACATGTTACGCTCCCATTCAGAATAACTTCCCCATGAGTAGCGCTTTCACGGCATTGATCCATAGCCATCTGCGCAAGGGCGTTGAAGCGCACCGGGATATTCCAAACTCTCTCTTGCTTCCGGCCAAAGCGCAACCACACGCACAAGAGTACTGGCAGGATGATCATGCAACAAAGAAGTATCAGGGCCCATGTAGTAACCTGCGCCCTTTCGGTGGATTCTGGGATTGAGGTGTCCTCAATAACAATACTCCTCTCTTGAAGCGATGTTGCGCCATACATAGTGGCAATAAGGAAGGTCCTTATGACACTTGGATATAGTAGAACTAATGTCGCAGGGTCCGGGACGACATCATTTGGAATTTGGAAATTCACTACTAGGGTTTTGATTGCTGCCAGATGATCGCCATCTTTAGCTTCACCATCAAACACCTCGGCGCGGAAAGCTGCAGTAGAGTCTGGAATCTCGACTTTGTCATCCTGCCTAACGTTTCCCAGCTCTATTGGGGAAGAGTTTTCACCTCTCAACATACCCACGACTATAAAGCGATTCTTTCCTCCATCACTAAGGTAACAATAGACAATGGGATCTTCGGTGCCTCCGAACCCGCTGCAGCTGCCGGTGACATCAAACACATAGTCTTCGTCGCCTGGGTTTTCCCGCGAAAGATCTAATGCTCCTGAGACATGTAAATCAGTATCACCTCCCTGAAATACGAAAATCTTCTCGCCAGTGCGAACAATAGTGAGATCAGCTGTCGCATGACTAAACGGTTCCTCCGGGCCTTCAAGACCTGAAGACGAAAGAAAAAAGTTCATTTTCGGCATTTTGGTTTGTATTCTGGAGTCATCACCACACATTACCATATTTGCTGTTACTTCGTACTTGTCATCAGTAAGGAGAGCTCCGCTTATAAATCCATCTGACGCGTACACAGTAAAATTTTGAACGCTTGAGCATTCCTGGGACAACAATGTTGCTCTAGTTATCCACCGAACTTCAGATACCCTGTCAACAGCCTGGCTGGGCCCCAAATTGTTCCGTGCCATATCCTGAATTTGGCCTTGCGGTGCAGGGAATGTAGATTGCGTTACACTATCAAACCCAAACTCAATAGCAAGTAAAAACGCATTGCAGACAAAAACCAGTAGCCACGGAATTATCCGTCGACCTGACGAGGTTTCCCGAAGGCGATATGGGACGAGGAAAAACGTCGACCATCCCTCCCGAAAAGAGACGAGCTCGCCTGCCTTTGCCCGTGTTGTGGCTGTGCGGAAGGCTACAACCTCGGTCGCAAACACAAAAACCTTGAGAATGACATACTCAATGATTATAAACCGCAGAACATTTGCCGTTGGAGTATCGAAGGGTAAGGTGATCGTCGACATCGGTGACTTTCAGGATCAAACAAACTCCAGTCCACTCACGAAAAGTTGAGAAAAGAAGTCCTTGAAATCAGCACACATCAATGTACATCAGCCCTCTGTTTCCGACACGAAACCAAGAACCCGTACGACCAAGAATAATGCATCAGCCTCGACGCCGTTTTAATGAAGTAGAAAACGTTCTTGGGATTGATCCTCTTACACAATCTTTCCACTACAACATCCACTTCTCAAAAAATGAAGTCGACGATCGTAAACTTTATCAGCCTTACAAGTGCTCCACACGAGCTCCAACCAAACAGATACGGAGAGTCCGCCCGATTCAAGCTACTCCGCTCTAACGGACCTCCAAAAGTCTCGTCAGGGAGTCTTCATACTTCTGCATAAATTGCAGAACAAGAAAGCGGTATACAGCACTGCTCACCAGGGGCGGTCCATTTAGGACAGTACCCTCTGATGACCCCTTGCCTGACTTGCAGCACTCCCTCAGTTTACGGAGTACTGTACTAACGGAGGATGCTTTGGCAACAAAGCTAGTTTCACTACTTTAGTGTGTATTGTACCGGCCGAAAGTCACACATGAGGTACGAAAAACTTGCAAAATGTGTTTGTGAATCTATGCCAGAGAACTGTCAGTGTTATGATAATGCAAAACTTGCATAGGCGTACGCGTCGTTCTCGTACTTTTTTAGTTTTTGAATTGTAAGATTAGCTTTGTATTAGCTTACAAGTGGCCCAACACAAATTAGCTTCGAGAAATTTCCAGAACTTCAATCCAACTCAGACCAAGAAGACCAAGAGCTTTCGAATGATATAAAATCTAAGAAACCTTAAGTTTACATGATAACACGCCATATACCCGCCTCATATGAGGCGGAAAGTACAATAGACATTATTGGTTATCGTACAGTACAGTACCTCCGCCTCATACAGTATGACAATAGTCTTGAATGGCCAAAAGGTTAAGTCGAAATTGACCAAATTTGCAACGTTTTATATAATTCGAAAGCTATTGGTCTTCCCTGTTCCTGAGGGGTCAAGGTGCGATTACTTCCTTAAATTGCTTTTGGCCACATTTACTACTTGCACCGTGGTCAATACACATGAGCTCAAGCTTATTCAGAGCCAGTTGCCTGCAGAGGTCAGCAAGTCTCACCTGGAACTCTGATGAGAATTTTACATATGTAAAGTGACTCTTCTCCGCAACGCCCAGCATGATAGATCTCCCACGATAATGCAAGATCTGTTGAAAGAAGATTATTTATTTTCAATCATGTAGGCGATGTATTTGGTAGCTCATACCCATGCACGCGATGAGGAATGGTTGTGCGCTGCACAGCCAGAAGGGCTATCCTTACGAGAAATGTAGATGGAGAATCGAGTCTTCGTGGAAAAAGCAACACAGGTGAACTGTACTGCAGGCGACCACCTAATGGTCGCTTATGATGTTATAGTACTGTATTGCAGCGCATACGGTTCGCAAAGATTGAAGGGCGCAGGCATGGTTGACGATTCATTGATTCTGCTTGTGACCTGTGGCCAAAGGATGGCAATCCCGGTCAGTGAGGGGGAATTGTCGGCTACTGTAGTACCACTGTTGCAGTGCATGGTCATCCTTGGTACCTCACGACTACGATTGAATCAACAGTACCAGAACTTGCAGGGGACTGCCACAACTGCTCTGGGTATGTGTGAGAAGTTGCTGAGCTTCGATCTGATTATGAAGGCGTTACGATCACACCGGTAGACCTGTAGCCGATCTGAGGACATGACATTTACAGCCAAAACGAGTGACATTTGTCATACTCAAGTACATGGCTGGCCTCCGTGTGAGAATGCCAAAAGTAAACTAATGTAAAAGGATCCGCTCAACTGTGGTGTCATATGAAACTGGAACACTGTACCCAAATCGCTGATGTATGGATACGGATGTAGTCTATTTTGAACCTCAAGCAACTGCGGTGCTCCGAAGCCAATGAAGTACGCCATTTTCATCCTACGTCATGCATTCAATAGAGACGTCACAAGACAAATTGCCAACCATGTTAAAGCCTCGAAATCTGGGAATTATTACTGAACGCTGCCCCAACCTGATACACAGACCCACATGTTTGTAAGGCACTTCACACTAGCAAAAGTATTCAATCTAGTTGACGCTGAGTTATACCGCACAACTGAAGACTAAATCTAGTGTCGGTTGGACTGGGCATTCTGTCACAACCACGTCAATCGAAAATTTTAAATATAATTACATTGAAAATTGCGACACGATTGTAAACAATTCGCCTCATATGAGGCCAGTTATCTCGTAGCCACAAGGGTCGAAAATTTGTTATATTAAAGTCTTCGACCTGAGTCAACAGCTCATGTTGCGTGAACAAACATACTGGACAGTACGTGGCTATCCTTGCTTCATCTCGCAACTGAGATTGGGCATCCTGTTGCCACAATACAAGGCTTTTCCACAATGCATCAGTAGAGTATGTGCCAGCGGTACTGGACAATTCACAAAGGAGGAGGAACCCGGCATCATTCCGGTGTTGGAACGAACGGAGTCTTTCTTGCACGAAATGTAAATGTTGTAAGTTTATATCTGCGGGGCTATCACGGATTTTACAATTGCGAGACGGATAACACCGCACATGTATTAATAAACGGGCTTTTCAGTTCGATTTTGTCATGAGGCGGTATTTCGAGTGTTTGCGTGACCTCCTTTTCCATGATTCCAAACGTGATCACACGTGCTCAAATGGCCTAGCTAGAATACACGAGTGTGTAAAGTCATTGTTGTCTATTGTTGTTTTACACCATGCTACTATGTGTTGGGTATAGTCAAGCAGGTTTCAATACCACACGACACTCTTGTTTTAATCGAGGTGACCCCGACATACATACGTCTCGACGACGCTTGTGTTATGAGTGTAGTCTGTTGCTTGATGCAGTAAAGTGGGAAGGGAGAGCGGCTCCCAAAGCGAGGAGAGTATTGCTCTATGCTGCATTGCTTTCGTTTCGCTTGCTTTAGGCGCAGTTGTACATATCAGCTGTACACCACGACATTGCTGACTTAGTGCTATTTTGCACTATCGCACTTCATGACTCTGAGAGCACCTCAAGTATTCTCGAAGCATAATTTGTGAAGAGATCGTCCGCGACCAGACTGGTGGGCGCGAAGTGTGGAACACCATACCCATTCTTGTGTCTGTTCTTTTTGAAGACCTAATTTGTAGCACAATCAAATCTGGCATCTGGCGTATGTCAGCTTCCAGGATTTCAGCAGAGTTGCCACAGTTTGTATTCTCATGAAGTATTCTGTGTATGATGTCTAATGCTCTGACCACTATCAGTTCGTCCTGTACTAAAACCACTGGATCGGAAGTTTGAGTCCGGGGATCGTGACACTGATAAGGTTTGTGGTTGTGCTTCTGGGCGTTGCCCCGTACGTAGAAGCTGAGAATTAGCCCGATATGGCATCTAGTCTTAAATTTAATTTATGCTATAACCATACTTAGTCCTCGGTTCCCCTTCGATCATTTTTCGAAAGACTTAAAGAAACCCTCTTGTGAATCACAGTAGAGGTGTAGTCAAAGAAAATACGAGCCACGCCAACTACTGTCAAACATGTTCTCACAAACCTAACTACGAAATTCAAGTCTATAAAAGAACCAACCTATGCCGAAAACTCATAGGAACTTAGGAACTTTCACGTAGTCCATAAAATTATGCAGCCCTTTTACTTTTGACCTTCTGACGCCTAAATTATTATATTTACAATGCGAGCGCACCAGCTTGCCCTCGCTCCTCCTGGACCTGGTACCTGAAACTAGAGTATGGGGATATCGGTTTGCATGGTGTAATGTTGCGTGACTATATCCGAAGCTGTTGCCAGCAGTGTGCAGTTCAATACTCGATGGAGATGAAATTAAGGTAGAATATCTGCTCAAGAGGCTTTTGTTGACATCAACGGTGTCCTTGGCAGGAACTGTATTCTTGCTCGTCGTTGCATGTCCTTGACAGTACCCTATTGGCTTGTTCGTGCGTATGTTTCCAATTTAAAGTGGTTCTCTTTTGGACAATGCGTCTCTAAGCGCGCTGAAGAAGATGGAGCCATGGATTCATCTTCATCTCAACATCATGTGGCTCTATTTTTCAATATGTCAGAACTCCACATGAATTACTGTCGTCTATGAACGACCGGCTCCCTATCAAAAATATGTCTATAATTTCAAGTACAAACAAATTGGGAACCCCATGGCAAACATACTTGTAGACCTAATGACAGACGTGTGTCTCATATGAGAGCACTATCCTTATCGATAACAACTCTTTAGTCAGATGAAACGCATGAGAGGGTTTTGAGGAAGGTTCTCTGAAGAACCCAGGTACTAAATTAACTATATCCAGGGCCGGGAATACTAAATTGTAGTTTCAGTATATCTTCGTGTAGACATTCCCTTTGACTTTCTTTACAAGGAGCAATCAGTAATTATCAGCATTCAGATAATGACCTAGAGGTCAAAAGAGACTCGAAATGATCTATGAGGAGATGGATGCACTTAATTGATTTTCAGAGAAGCTCACTGTTTGTAGCAATTTTGTTTACGCAATATAGTTTGAATACAAACCCTCTAGCAAAACAGCTAGGATCACAAAAGGAACGTAAATTAAAAGCCGACCAACACTGTGAGCAACTGCACCACACACAGGGCTGGAGATATCGCAATGCTTACTATTTGCAACCAAGAAAACTATGTTAATGAACCACACAGTAGTAGAGTAGGTACAAGCGATATGCCTTAAACTCTGCCTTCACCGGAATCAGAAATCCGATCCCTATGTCAGTCTATACTAGGCAGCTCTCAGGCTGCCGCTTTTATCGCTACCATCAGTCCTACGCAGAATCGCTTGCCAACTTGGCTTTTTACTGACCACTGTACAATTAGTCATAATCAACCTGGCTTTATCTGAATATCGACAGTTCCTGTTATCCAAAACTGTGAGACAGCCCGATACTATTTTTCGATATCTCGCGACTTTGAATTCTTCTGAAGAACTTCTGTCCTAGACAACAAAGTCCAAGAATCAAGGTTCCAAATGAAGTGATTGTTTTCATCTAATAAAATGTTTCGTCGAAGGTTTCGAGATGCACTTCGTTTGGGAGAATGTCCCTTCAGATAATGATAATGATGGTCGAGTTGAAGCTCTTACCGCGAAAGTAGCATGGTTACTATGTGTGATACCTCTAAAAATCGCGTGTCTTTTTTCTTGCAGACTTCAAGGTGGTAGCAGGGAGGCATTTCAAATGCGGACGTCATGATGTCCCCTGTAATAATTTATTGCTTAAAGATTGATATCAATGTGTTTGTTTCCAGCGGCACACGTACAGTACTTTTGCAATATATATTTGTACGTTGTATACCCAAATCGCGATTTATTTGAAAAGGGGTATTTTCCCTTCTTCAATTATCCAGCAATGTAATGTTTTTCAAATGTCTATTAAACGAGGGATAACCACTTTTTCTCCCAAATGCTTGCAACAATGGAGATATGTAGATGCGGTTGTGTAGGCCTTGAACGTGGTACAATAGTGTGTATTGTGCCGGCCGAAAGCCACAAAGAGGTACAAAAAACTTGCAAAATATGTTTGTGAATCTATGTCAGAGAACTGTCAGTGTTATGATAATGCAAACTTTCCATACGTGTACGCTTCGTTCTCGTACTTTTTTAGTTTTTGAAGTGTAAAATTAGCCCTGTATTAGCTTACGAGCGGCCCGACACAAATTAGCTTCGCGAAATTTCCAGGACTTCAATCCTACTCAGACCAAGAAGATCAAGAGCTTTCGAATGATATAAAAATCTAAGAAATCTTAAGTTTACATGATAACACGCCATATACCCGCCTCATATAAATTGGAAGGTTCAAGAGGGAAGAGGTACGCTTCTTCCGCGATACCAGTTTCCACCCGACCACCCTTAGTCACGTCCTAATTGTGTTTTGTTTCGAACATAATGCTCCCGGAAGCCTTCGACGACACATTTCGTAGGATACTCTAACATACTTTTGTTTAGTATCATCGTTTTCAAACTTGGTCTTTTGGTAGAGGAAGTAATTGAGAAAGACCGTCAGTCGCCGAATATCGGAAAAGTTTGCAAAGCTGCTGCCAAATTATGAACTGTGACAAGGACTCTACCAGAACTCACTGCTATATGATACTGCTACATACTGCAACTACGCTCCTTGTTTTTTCCCAGGCTGGATCGCGACTACTTCCTCACGACCTGCCGCGTTCCCAGGTATTACATGCATGACTAGTTGGGGAGCATTACGTGTGGGATCTGGAGACATCTACAGATGCATTTACGCAACGGAACAGCTATGATTCACTAGGGGTTTGCTTGCGTGATGCTCTGAATCGCTGAATGCCCTGCTGTGTAAGTGGTCCACGCGTACAAATGACAAAACGGGCGTGAATTTCCATTTTGTCGGAAGAAAGCACTTCAAGCTGCAAAAGAAATGTGCACACTGCTGATCTAGTCTCCAACTTTACACCCAACTACAAAGTACACCCCAAACACCAAATCCCATCCCCGACGTATAAACACTCCCCTAGTTGATAGCATGCAACAGAGATCCCACTGCGTTTGTCAAAGGTGAGAACATAATAAGAATCTGCTGGCCTATGGGCTTTCCCGATGCAAGTTCCGTGACAAGTCCAATAAAGAAACCAAGCTGTGCCAATCGGCCATTCACCTTCTCGGCATATGGAGTAAAGCCCTGTGGGCCCCGATATTCACTCGCAATTTTTGCTGCACGGTCTGCTTTCAACTTTGTAAATGTCGTGTCGCTTTCAGTTTCGGACGGGGTTTGAAGCGCCATGCGCGGAACGGAGACTCCCGCAGGGCGTAATAGAGAAACCGCCTTGTTCGTTGTGAATGAGGATGTGCGTACAGCGGGGCCAAAAGGACTCACGAATGCCGAAGTAGTCATAGCGACCACGAAGTAGAAACAAGTGTTTTGACGCAACTGATAGATAGTATCGAACTAGTGCGAAGTCCAAGAACTGCGTTTTGGTGCAATGTGACAGACGATCAAGAATGGGGCAAGTGCTGTAGAAAAGAACAAGATGATTAAAGGTTGATGCACACACAAAAGTACAATAACAGTGCAGCAGTTTATTCTACTTATACACGATTTGGTCAGGCCGCTTTGCATGCATTACGCTTTGTACTAACTTTGGATCGCAGTGGGGCTGTTCGCACAGAAAGATGCGTGCGGACAACATGAACGCCCTCGTGGTCACCAGCAAGACATTGTGTGCCACACACGACTCAAGATGTGCACCACGTGCTGTGTCAGTATACGAAGACTCAGCACTACTGCGGCGTATGACTTCCACATGTCGACAGAAAGAGGGTAATGCGGGATCTGGCGCTGGGGTCCTCCCGCGTGCCACATCACTCGTAGAAAATTGAAGCCAGGCCTTGTTCTACGAGTGCGTGCAACTTCGAGGTGCATCATTTGTATTTCAGTTGCAGTTCATCCACGTGCAGAGGATATGAGCCACCACTGCGGGTATGTGTGGCAAACAAAGTGTTGGTGCAATTAAACCGACTACGCACGCGAATGGCACGTGCCACTGGCAAATTTGACGTTTCCTGTTTTTGAGGAGTCAAGAGAAAGAAGTCTCGCTTCTGTGTGACACTTCTTGAGTGGGATTGATCCGTGATCTGGTTGGATGAAGGTGAACCAGTCTATCCCCAAGTGATGGCAGCATGAAGACGCCGATCAAGATCTTCTCGTGACACGACAGTCAGACACGTCTGGTACCAAATGTGAAGCTACAGTCATATGCGACTACACATATCTTAGAAACGCCCCCAACCAACACAGAAATTAATTTGCAGCCTGCCAATTGCATCTCGTTGTATCTTCAGTTAAACTTTGCACGATACGGAGCTCGCCATGATAGGAAATTTTCAAAATAGAGGGTTGATGATGGCCAATCAATACCACGATTGCAGCCGTTGCATTGCATTGTCGCCAATCCAAAAGTTATTCCCTCAATGTGAGAGATTTCCTTTCTGTGCATAATAATTCGAAGACATTTGCTGGAGTGCTGAAATAGACCTGGGGCCCCTGATCAGACCTGCATTCATTCCGTGCTTGAAGGCAGCAGGGCGAGATCAGACCCATTTGCCACGAAAATCCTTCACCCGCCGCAAGGCGTCTCAGACGAGGGTTTTCTTGAAATATCAACGAATACCATGTGATAATGGGATCGCAATTCCAAATTTGGTTGCTGGAGTGCATTCCAGCACGTATTAAAACGTTGGCCAGATCTGTCCACAGAGCTGTGTTGCATCCTCTCCATCAACTTCGTCTTCTCTGTTCATCCGTTCTTTTCCAGCAAATCCCGCCCTCGTCACTTGCACCGATTTCCTCTCCGTCGACAAAATGAATTCCACCGCCTTTGTCAGCGGCACAGCCGTGCTTCCTCGTTCGGGTGTGTCTGTCGCGCGTTCGTCGCTTATTTGCCGTAAGACTGTTCAGGTTGCCCCTCGCCGTCAGAGGGCAGTTGTATCGATGTCCAAGGGCCCTTTGCCAGATGGGGAAGATGTGCCGCAGGTGCCGCAAGGCTTCACCGGTTTCTCCGAGAAGCTGAATGGACGCGCTGCTATGGTTGGCTTTGCTGCAGCGCTACTTGTGGAGCTGCTAACTGGAAAGGGCATCATCGGGCAGCTGAAGTCCATCTTTGGAGCAGTCACTCCGTGAAGGTGGGGCTATATGGAAGATGGTAGCCGAAGGGCATCTGTTTCTTATTGTGCTTTCGGTGCATCGCCGTCAGTGAAGCACTAATGTAGTCTGTACATGTAAACCTTTTGGTTTAGCACGTATACGTGTTTAGTGAAGACATGTATAAAGTTTTTCAAATCAAGTTTTTGAAGTGGGCAGCTATTTTGCATTGCTACAGTAGAGGAGCTGACCCGTGCAAAGCGAACAGCTTTTGCACGTCCATGCCGTTCTCGCAACCACGTTGAAGAGTGTAGGTATGGAAGGAAATGAATTCATAGTAGTTAGTTTTAAGTTGTTGGAAAGGTGTGTTCCCAATCCGAAGAGGATGGGCAAATACAGGGAAATACTGGTTTTCCCTTGTAATTAGTTGGGAATATGTTGGACCAGCTCCCTCAACATTCGAGAACTGCATCAAAGTAGTTAAAAATGCTCAATAAACAAAAAAGTTGCTATTCATAATAAATTTACATGTGTACCCAGAACGAACTATAATCTAACATAGATTAGTTTCCAAGGGCGGAAGCAAGATTAACAATTTCAAAAATCGACCCGACTTGCCCGAGAATCCCCCGACCAGTAATCACTTCGGTAACCAAACCCAACATGAAACCAAACATGGCCGCGCGACCGTTCAACTGCTCCGAAAACTTGGTGAATCCCTGCGGAACCTTTTGGATCTCTGGGCGCTTCCGGATTTCAGGGCCAACCATGGTGACAACGCCGACACGTCGAGATGGGGCCGAGACCGGGGAGCTGCGGGCGGTAAACGATGAGGTGGCGATGGGCCCAGTAGACCGGGCCAGTACGGGGGTCGCGGAAACAAAGGCAGTGGAGTTCATGGCTGATAACGACAAAAGTTGTTGTTGTGTGAGGGCTTGATGAATGCAAGGAGTGTTGCGGATGAGAGTGCCGTTTAACGGTGTGTTGATGGTGGTGAGGCTGGATGGCGGCAAAGTGTCGGAGTGTACTGGGCGGCACAGTGTGGCTATATATACGGCGACAGCGTCAAACAGGATTAAACCTATATGTGTTCAAATCTATGTATATTGGGTTGACAAGGGGGGTGTTGGGGTCGTGGGTGCATTGAAGTTTATCCCTATCCGTAGAGTAGTGGGTTTGCGGCGCAAATTGGATAGGAGAAGTTGCACAGTGGTCATCTGGTGCTCCATGCCTCGCGTACTGCAAGAACAGGGCGTCCATATTTGCTGCAGACAACATGGAGCACTTGAATGCGGCTCCACTTTGCATTTGGGGAACCCGCCGGTGTGCGCGGGAGCAGATGCGCTCTACCAGAAACTCGCCGTGGCGGTTCGCAGACGGATGGTGTACACCACTGCCAATTGTGGCGGAGCGTATCCACCCAGGGGGCGTGTATGTGCATGTCTAGGGTTCAGAATGCATGTAGTCCGGATCCGAACGGGTTGTATGAGATAATGGGACATATCTTTTGCATTGTGGGGTCTCTCTCGCTTCCCATTTTTCAGCTTATCATATCTCATAAATTTAAGCCCTACGCTTCATTACGACTGGTGCGATTACCCTGCATGCAATTATTGGACTCGGTTTGGAGACGCTCGGTTCGAGTACTCTCACTCGTTGACTCCTCTTCACTTTCCGCCAGCGTGCGGTGTGTATCCCTATTCTCTCTTTGACGGTTCGTGGCGAAGCGCAAGGAAGGTGAAGAACCGTTCCGTTGCCGGAAGAATCTATGATAAGAATAGTGTTTCTCAGATTGCAATCTGCGCTTTCGCTTCTAACGGTTTTAGCCACAGGGTGGACAATGTAGGGGCCTCAGCTGTGGAGAGTAAGGCCCTGTGGTTTCTGCAGCTCTGCGAATTTGCCTTTGCTTCGTCGTGTCCTCTCTCTCGTTTGGGTGAGGGGATAAAATCGATGTTTGAGTTGGTTTGACTCAGGAGGATGCCAATTTGCAGCTAGCTAGAACACGTATATAAAGTCGTTCTTGAGTTGCAGGGTGAACATTTAGACTCCCTCATCTCCTCAAGCAACATCAATCTCTGCAACCTGTCTTCATCTCAACACAAGACTTTTTCTATCAAGACGCCTTGCCTCTTTACATCTCCAGCACCCTATCAGCAATGACTTCCCCAGCATTCGTCGGATCCTTTGCCCCTGTGATCCGTCCGTCGACTGCCTTCTTCGGGCGCAACACTGTGTCTCCCATCCGCCCATCCGCCGTGGCGTTTGCGCCCCGCATGGCACTAAAGGCTCCGGACCAGAAGAAGACCACGACGTCCGCTTTCCAGAAGCTTGAGGCTGACCGAGAGGCAAAGCTGGCCAGCGAGTACCGTGGACCGCAGGGCTTCACTCCATATGCTGAGAAGGTGAACGGTCGACTGGCACAGCTTGGCTTCGTCATCGGCTTGGTCACAGAGTTGGCATCCGGCAAGCCCATCGGTCAGCAGATTCTCATCATGTTCTCTCCGCTCACAAATGCTCTCGCGACGGTGTTTCACACGATTGGAAACTAATTGTCACCGGGACAAAGCAAAGGGGAGGGGGGGGCAGGGGGGGGAATTTCTTTGTTCGTATCTTACTGTTGGTGTATAGTGTAATGGTATTTAGAGTGATGTAAATATGTACACATGTGTTACTCGAATGTTACAGTAGAGCTACCGTCGAAATCGATGATTTCGTGTGGATGTACTGTATCGCTATGTGCCCGCGCACAGATGCATGCTGTCACGTGTGCCGGGAGATGTAGTCGTTCTCAGAATATTACTTTCAGGACATTCACCACGGGCGGGCGTGTATAGTACGAGCAAAGCGAATAGATTGTAAGGGAACACGACAAGAACAATTTGCGGTAACTATGTTACAGTTGATGGCCATAGCATCTTGACGGGTACTGCTGTGAAAGGGGCGTGCCTGTCAGAAAAGTGAGAATTGCCGGGCGGACATTCTGTTGCAACTAACCGCCCAAGATTCCCATTTGAGTTGCCCAAACTGGATTTAGAGACATACTGTAACTCTCTCTGCTTGAAAGCCGATCCAAACACATGACGAGGATGGAACAAAACTCATTGGCTATAGCGTAATCTAGAAAAAAAAAAAGACAGGTGCTGGGGTAGGGCATTGTAAATAACCGACTGTAAGCACATATACGCATGTTGCGATACTCTCGGTGAAATTGAATGGTATGACAATGATTCGTTTTTCAATGTGGCATACAGTATGTTCATGTGAATCAGGCGAATAGACACACGATGTTTCTGATCGGCCCCCCCCTACGGAACTGATCCTGCGACCAGTTTGTATCAGTCGAGAGAATAACCGGCATTTCAAACCAAACTTTCTGCCGGAACCCCCCCGAATCGCACCTTACGTTGGATTTCTCGTCTCACCACGGACTCTCTCTCCGCGGTGTACTGCGTGTCACCACGAAAACGCACTACTCTATATATATACAGTAGCATACAGCCTTGAACTGAAAACAATGCTTTGTGCAGCCGGGTACAACTCAGGCTCCCCCCGATGGCATCAACTTGCAGCACGTTTTCGACCGCATCAAACAATCAACGCAATGCAAAATGGGAATGCGAACGAAACCGTGCTACGAGTCATGGAAACGACAGGTGCACACGAAAACGTGTCGCGGGGGCGTCAAAGGATCAAAGAGATCTTGTCACAGTCCAAACTCTTCACGTACGTACAAGGGCGACCGTCGAGGAACTTTTCGTCGCGTTACGTTACATCCCCACTATCCACACTGCAATGTATTTTTAGAATGGTACGACGCGTGTAAATGACAGTTGAGTTTACTTTCCGCTGCGACACTGTATAACCTATCTGTCACCGGTATCTTTCCATGAATCCATTGTAGCAAGTGCAGGCCTGATGACGACGCGGTATGTACAGTGTGGGAAGGTACGCAGGTTTGGCTGCTGCATCGTGTCTTCAATACTGTAGCTTGTTCAAGGTGAACGTGGAGACAGTACCAAGCGCAACCAGAAAACGGCGGCGTCACGGGGCAGCTTTTGAGGTAGCGAGGTTTTGCTTTACACCCCCCCCTCCTACACGTGCACGCCTTTCGAAACATCTATTTCAAAACGCAGCCGCTCAAAAAAAAAAGTGCCAGATGCAGCTCTCCAGAGCTCGCCCAGCGATGACAATGAAGAACAACACCAATCGGAAGCGTTGCGCTGCAGAAACAAGGCCCTGAGAGAGAGAGAGAGAGAGAGAGAGAGAGAGAGAGAGAGAGAGAGAGAGAGAGAGGGTGTCGATGAAGTTGGGCAGGTTCGATGCAAACTGTTTTGCGGTGGGTGTGCAACGTGATGCGGAATACCGGGTCAAGTTGAATGCTTCCGTAGACCTCACTGGCCACCCGTAAAGGAGCCTACAATCTCGAAAAGGCCTCTGCCCGTCGCAAGCTCGATGGCCACAGCGGCGATAAAACCGATCATAGCGGCACGGCCGTTGAGCAGCTCTGCATACAT
>JAUKWC010021767.1:0-18803 GCA_032356245.1 Endocladia muricata | reverse complement strand
TACCATTGTCTCTGACAATTTCACCCAGTGCTGACAAGGTACTGCTGCGGCATACCCGAGGCCAAGAACATCAGCGGCCATCGATTCGGCACAAAAACCAGCCAACCCTGCCACCGCTGTGAAGCACCTTCGAATCTCCTCACTTGGTCCACCTGATTCCCGCGGCGCACGACGCAGACCAGAATCCATCTTCGCAGAAAGATGGCCGACCTCGAGGCCGACGCGGCTGCTCATGCATTGGTGGGCAGGCCGGCTGAGGCACGAGCTACCACCGCACAGCCTCAACACAACCTCGCCACCTCCTCCCTGCGGAGGTTGCTATTCTTTCTGGAAACATGCCCCCTCTTTCTGCCGAGCTCTCGTCTCGACATACACTCCATTTTCGGTTTCGAACCGGTGGATAACTTCCACCTCGGCATCTCCAAGCTAATCAAGACCTGCATTTTTCTTAGGCTTGACTCCCCTGTCCTAATCACACCGCAAGTTTCCAACGGGAACAGTCGGAAACAGTTCAGAACCATCCGTACATCCCTCCTCCGCGGAGTCAACACAGTTCCAGCTGCCATTCAGAGGGACTTCTACGTTCCCGGCCTACACATCGACTTCCCCGCCTCCGAAACAGGCAGTCGCCTGAACGGACTGTATACAAATGAAGGAGTCCGCGGCATGCTGGGGGCCAAACACTACAAGTCCGCTAACATGGTCTTTCCAATTCTCGCAGGAATCATAGACCGTTGCCGTGATGAAGCTGACTCGCATCTATTTGCGCTCAGTACTCAGACATTCCAATACTCAGCTCAAGACAGGAACTAAAGAAGCAGTGGAGCTTCGCCGAGGTTCATAACCTAGAGGGCCGTGTCAATAAGTTTAAAGCCTCCGTGATCCACATCTGTGGTGACCACCACCGGACCAGGCTCAAGACCCTCCAGGTTCGTCTCCTCGCCCACCTTGTAGATGACATCCGCAGCTTTTGAGGTCTACAACATCTACATGCCGGTGTTTATGAACACGCTCACACTGCATTCAAGCAAGCCTACCGCTACACCTCCCAGCGAAGGGCAAGAGCCATGGACGAGACCGTCCGCCCAATCCAGCACACTGAACATCTTGCAGCCGTTCGACCTCAAGTCGGCTCCGTCCCCAAATTCCGTCGCCTCACAACCCCACAGAGGAACCCGAACGACAGGTACGGGGCGCGGCTTGTCAGGGAAGGCTTCAGAGTGTACCTCCGCAAGCTGGCTCACTGAAGACCCTCGCCATGCCGCTTCTCGGAAACGAAGAAGGCCGGCTCACTCCCACGATGCCCCGCTCATTACGCGGAGAAGTTTCCGACATCTGCACGGATTTTCTTATCCAGCTGTGTGACTAGGGAACCTCTGTGGTGCTGGACCTTGTCCGCGCCGAGCTTCTCCAGAAACATTCGGGCCACACATGTGACACTCTCCGAATTACTATCATTGAATGCGGTTTCGTTCTCGGCGGCTTCTGTCCTCCTGACAACGACTATGATCTCGACATGAATGTCATTCGACTCGCCCCAATGCAGAAATTTGTCACTCAGCCCGTTTATGCAAATAGCAGCTTCGGGGCGACGAGACGGCAGCGATCCAGCCTCGTGCTCCTGGCTGCCGACAACGAAGACTACACAGACGCTGTATGGGTGGCACAGGTTCCGTCTCTCTTCCGTATCCATCACCGTGAATCGCTACAACCGACCCACTATGCTTTCGTTCGGTACATGGCTTGTATTGCACCAATCGACGCAGTTGATGACACTCTGCAATACGTTTGCTTGCGGTATTGTACAGATGAGAATGTAAATCGTGTAGAAAAAATCCCATCCCGCTCCCAGAGATGCAGCGAGGAGGTTGTCAAACTCCTGCTTCTCCCTGGTGTAGATACTGCAAGGCCTCTGCTACCATTGGGACAGCTCACGTGGTGCGTTCAAATTTCCACATCTTCCCTTCCACTCCTCAACTGCACTGGCGCTACTGTCTGTTTCTACGTCAACAGCTTCTACAGAGACCCTGATGCACGGCCAGTCCTACCTTAGCCCTCCCCTCCAACGGACACGTCATTCTCCCTGCACTAGAACTAAACACACGAGAAAAATTGAATCTCGTTGGTGAGCTAACAACATACAAGTGCGGTTTCCTTCTTTCTATCTCTTCTGTGCGTCGAGATTTACTCGTCCTCTGCTCCAACAACAGCGCGCAGGGGTGAATCTAAAGTTGCGGCGAGAATCCGTGACAGCCTAGACGCGCCATTGCAAAGCTCATCCGGTCTCTCGCTTCAGTCTCCGCGTGCAACACAGCAACCAAAGATACCGCCAAGCGTACTGGTGATGTTGTCCGAAAACCACATCTTCCGTACAGCCACATAAGATTTGTTCGATGAACTCACCTTCGCCATATTTATGGCTACCGCAGGGGCGCCTGCTATAAACTCCTCGCCGTCCTCTTCACCAGACCGTTCCATCCCCTCATTTACCGACTCACACAAGGCCCCCTCAACAGTAGAACCATACCGAAACATTTCCTGCGGAACAATGCCGCATAACATGCTGCAAATGCTGCATAGTATCTGCGCGGTTGCCAAGGGCAGGTACTTGGAAGACGTCAGGCTGTAGTTGAGTTGGAGCTGGCCGCCACGGCCCTCAGTATGCTGCACGCAGAATACCACTGTTGCCAGCCAGGCGTCCAGTCGCGCGAGTTGCATGATAGACCCGTAAGCGGACGTCTCACCTTGTTGAGAACGGTACCCTTGGAAATGGTAAAGGACATGTCTCGCGAAAGAGTTTCCAAACAGTACATAACCCTCGTCAAGGTCACACACCTCCTTCGGTACAGAGTAATCACCGCATGCTAGATCCTAGACTTTGCTGAGTAGCCACCATGAGAAGTCTGCAATATCTTCCTCCCAGTCGGAACGCATCAGCTTCACCCGCACTTCAAGTGTCTGAGATGATTGATACGCCCGCTCACTCTTCGATACGAACGTGGTCTACAACGACATCAAGAAGAAATACCCGAGGTATTGGAGCAGCTAATCCGTAGCGTGTCTCTTCCGCGCGCTCATCACGTCAGAGATTGTCTGCCTCATCCTCGTATGTAGCGCATAGTATGTTGAAACAGCCTCCTTGCACTCGCAGCGGGATTCGGCGTCCAAGAAGAGGGATGACCAGTTCCCGGTGGCAAGCTCTGCACGCACCATTCCAACCAGAGCCGCCTCCTTATCGTAGTAGGAATGCGCATACCACTCCTTACGATTGACAAGAACCATCGGTGGAATCGGCACGAGACCCCCCTGGCCGTCGGCGGAAAGCTCCCCCCCTATGCAGGGCTCACTGCCACCCGTCCAGTTCCGTGCGGGAACAGAACTTGTTGGGTCCAGCTCAGCAGTTTCGCGGTAACACCATTGCAAAATATGCTTCTCGATGTTCTTGGCAACACCAATGTGCTTTGTCCCCACTTGTTACATACGCTTGCGACGCCGACCACGTCCAGTTTCGGCATGGGGTGTGGCCTGCTGGGTGCCAATCGCAATCCCGCGAGCCACGCATAGGTTCACGTTCTCCTGCTTGACATCCTTGATTTTGGCTTGTAGGCGCAGGAGCTCGGAAAGCATTACCTTAGTCGTCACCCGCACCTCGAGGTCCTATTGATCGGCCTGCCGTTGCATCTCTTTGTAGTCGTGGACCCTTCTCTTGAGACTATTAATCCCTTGCTCCTGCGCCCTGACCTTGTTCGTCTGCTCGGCAAGCATTGTTTGTACCTCTTCCATCTGCTCACGCGAGATCGGTTGCGAGCGAGCTACAGCCGAAGTTTCAACCGTTTTCCGGGACGGCATACGCGAAGGTGGAGACCAAGAGGGTCTCACTCCCGATGCACGAGGAGGACGCAGGCACGCACGATTGGTTTCTTCTGCTCCGTGCCGGATGTGCGACTGCACAGGGGCGGCAATGCCGGGCGTTCGTACGCGCGGAGCGGACTCAATTCCGGTCCGGACCGTGAAGCTGGCTGTGCTCGACCTGCAGCCAGATTGAACGGACGCTCGAGAAACAGGCATCTGGGTGGCAGCAAGCCTTGGTCAAACTGCCAGTGTTCTAGTAGCACCGTGAGTCGCCAGAACAGAGGTACCATCGTCTTGTTCACCTTCTGAAGAGAAAAGGGACGGCGCCGGCGTTATTTCGGGCTGGACGACCCCCTTTAACCTGCCTACCGGGTGCCGCTGAATTGCAGTAACCTCGCAGCTCGGTGCAGTTACACCGACAGACCCAGCAGGGGCATCATCTTCCCCCTCCCATCGCTCGTGGGTGCCCTTGGGAGATCGTTGCATCGGAACAGCCCTTCCCGTCCTTCCGACAGGCGGAGCCATCTTTGTACAGCCGCGCCACAGGCAGGACAGCACGGACGGAGACGCGGGGAGAAGAACAAGACCAAAAAATACGTCACGGTTGTTGTGAGCTAAGCAGTACAAGTGCCACCTACCAGATACCACTAATAGTAGGGCTTCTGTAAAGCCATGCACACGCGGAGAGTGCCTGCCGACGTTTGAAGTATCATAAGCGTCAACGGCAGGATTGGAAGCAGGGGCTCAGTGTCTGCAAATGGACATTCGAGAAACTAACAGAAACTCAGACTTGAGTGATGTCACTAACGACAGAGGTTGAGATCTGCGCATGTGAAAACACATGGGCAGATCGTTGTTGTTTTTGAGATCAAATTTCGCACATCCATCTGCACATGTGTTTTCACAAGTGTAGATCTCAACCCCTGTCACTGGTGACACCGCTACGCACCCTAAATAATGTACTTCTTTTTCTAAGTTTCGTGAAGAGGGCGCCACTGTTCGAAACTGCCGTTACAGAACAGAAACGTGAGCGTGTGGGAGCATGTCGTGTTTCTGGTCGCTGCCCTTCCTGTCCGCAATACAAATCGCAGACACCTGCTCCCATAGCACGACAGTGCATACCCTCGTGGTCAAGATATATCGACGCGGTCCACCCTGCTTTCCTGGCTTCGTCCTCGTCTCTCCTCCCTGTACTTCGATCACCGTGGTTTTCCTTGCTTCGCATGCAACAATCTGCTCGTCTCTCCTTGCCTCCGCTTCATTTCTGGGCTTCTTTCCCTCTTTCCTTTCTCGCCGCACTGTAACCATCGGGCCGGCTGAGATCAGCCGGCCCGGGACAGCCGGCGTGTGCTTGCTTGCCTTCATTGGCGTGCTCTCCTCATCCGAGGTAAACGCGAACTTTGACCTCACGAAATTCAACACGTCGGCCTTCCTGCAATTCGTCATCTCACCAGACGACGAGGCCTCAATGGCCGTCAAGAAAATCGACGCAGTGAAGAAGAAGGAGCGCAAAACTGGCGGCAACATCCGCAAATCTATTGCGAGCGCCGACCCGGTTTCCTGCCACCTGGGCAGCGAGCAGATGAAGCATAAGGTGCGCGCAGCGATTTCAACTGTGTCGCTGACCCGAAGAGACAAGACGATTGGGTCGATCGCGGATGTGGCCCTGAGCAAGAATAATTACGGGCTGTCCTTTATTGTTGGCACTAAGTTCATTCCCTCTAGGTTCGGCAAGGTCGGGAAAGTAGTTCTGTCAGGAACCTTTTCTGTTGGCCGCCGCAAAACCTTCGAGGTTCTCATGCTCTTCCGCGCAAAAGCAACGTATGCTACTCCAGGCACGTCAGGAAACCTGTACTCGTTTTAAAAACGAGAAATCAAACAGGAGATCGTCTCGCGTTTGCTGTGCAACTACTAAATCGGGCGTAGACGACGCCGGCGAAGGCAGTGGGAGTTTCGGAGTGCTAGGCGTTAGTCGGACCCGACCTTCTGGTTCGTCCGCACGGCCAGCACTTTGTGGCTTTGAAGTCGCGCGCTGATGGTTTTGCACCCATCACGGAGGAGGCCACACTGCAAGGGAATGAGGTAGCAAGTGCGGAGGAGAGTAGGAGCAGTACGGTAGCCTCAGGTCGAACTGCTGAGAAGGATACGGCAATGCAGGCGGTCACCAGTCCGTTCCTGCCGAGCTTGCAAGCCATCGTTACAAATGACACTTTCTACGATGTCAAGCAACGCAGGAACTGGCCGTATCTAGACCGTTTTGGGTCTCGCGATGACCACTTGGCAAGGGTTTTTGCCGACTTGAGCGGGGATATCCGTGAGGCCTTGTGCCTGCGGCGTGAAGCGCCTGAAGATGATGGTGCTTGGTCATAGGTTACGTAACTGGATCCGGAGCTGTCGGATGCCGATTCGTAAAACACAAGACCGCATCGTCGTCGGCGGGTGACACTGTCAAGCACCACGCCTAGTGTGGGACTATTCACGCAGCCTCCTCGTACTTTGCCTTCCCGGCTGAAAGGAGAGATGAAGCTGGATCTACAGGGTAGCTACAGCTAAGTGGGGAATTTTGCGGCACACAGTCGTAGAGTGCAAGCTAGTGAGGCTTTCCGGTCCACTCTCAACCCATTACTGCCGGAGCCGAAAGACTCCCTTCGTGAGGCACCAGAACAAGCCAACTTTATTCGGCAGTCTCCACCGCCGGAAGACGTGTCCGAAGAGTCGCTCCCCGAGGAGAATCAATCGACCGACCTTCTCGCGGAGTTGCTTGGCGTGGTGAATTTGGACTGCCGTGTCCACAGCTGCATTTCGCACGGCCTTCTAAATCATCGCGCTGACAACTCGGGTGAGTGCCTAGAGGGTAGAGTTAAGCAGCTATTGACAGATCCTCCGTTGAACACCAGAAGCGAGCGCAATGCGGACAGCTCTGCCCGTGATATCCTCACCTATAAGGACACGGACGCCTCCATCCCAATATCCGACGCACTGCTTGCTAGAACTGGCCGCGAAAGCGGTTCATGTAGTGGTCTACAATTCGGCATGTGGCTTTCGCGCCTCAAGCGTTACACCCGAGAGGTGTACGATGAGGGGAGTTACGTGGCCAGTGCGTCGAGGGGGAGGCGGCAGAAGGACTTTGTGTTTAAGGTGGATGACCAGGCGACGATCCACGTCCGAGCTCGAGGTCATTACACACAAACCCCGGGTATGAAGAGACGTGGACACGCATCAATCACGCAATGGGCCGTTCACTTCTGGCGGAAGAATGTGCCGCTTGAAGTGCAGTTCGCCCGGGTATGGTGCCAAAGCCACGGATATGTGAATTCTTTGCACGCAGACTGGACGAACTGTATGGATGGAATCCAGCTGGTGGATCCCCAGCGAGGTGGTGAGAAGAGCTGACGAAGGGAGTAGCATGAAGATGCTTCGACCTGAGCCGAAGAGCATCAAGCATAAGAGCGAGCTAGTATTGTAGTATCCGACACCAGGGGACCTTTTAGTAGACTTGTTCAGTGGTACCTGCGCGACTGCAGAAGTATACCGAGGGCTTCCGAGCCATCTCCGTCTCGTGGGGTGCGACAAGGATGACGACTGCGTCAGTCAAGCTCTGCCGACCTTGGTTAAGGCGTTTTGCGAAAGCGTTGTGCGCCTCGCGTGCGACATTGATGGCTCTCCGCGGTTGTGGAGCTTGCCACAAGGTACTTGGCCGGCGTGAGAGGGAACGTGTCTACCAGGAGGGGGAGCAGCCCCGCAGATGCTCCTGCTGCATGTGCGCAGTATCAGTGTCTACCGGACTACATAGCCCGGTTTATAGCGAGCTACGTCAGGGATCCCATGCTCTCCCATCGCTATTCGCGGGCGACGGTGGACAAATGGGCGGCAAAGTACCACGACCTGCTAGACAGGCAAATCCTGCTAACATTACGGGCGGTGGAAGCAATGGCGAGGTGTTTAGTGGTGCGTCCGTCGACGTTGAAGGAAGAAGGTGTGAGACTCGGGGCACTTTCGGACGCGGTCCTCGAGAAAAGAGAGACGATCGTCTCGTTCTATGGGTCGCTCCTGTAAGTAGACTTGCGTGAGGGCATGCGAGAGAAGACGAAGATCTACGGAGGTAGAACTTTGGGGGCAGACAAACAATGTTTCAACCGGGTAGCCTTTCTCGTGAAAAGGCGGGCCGGGTCCGGTGAAGATCCAAGGCATAAGTCGTATATCGCAACGGCACTATTTTGTATGGCCAGGTTCTTGAATGATGCTCGGTACTTGTCTGGGGATGAGGAGGAGCGAAACAGAGATACTTCCGGAGCGCGGGACACAAACGTGGAGTTTTACGAAGATAGAGAGGAGTTCTCGCAGAGAGATCAAAGTACAGTGAAGACCGTTGCGATCCATGGGACTCGTGAGATTCGGAAGGATGAGGAGCTGTCCAAAGAAACTACGGGGAAACGTTTGGTTTCGAAGTCCATGGTAGAAGCTTCCAAAATAGCGTGCAGGTAAGCGAACTCAATAAGACTACATGCCAGCTTGAGAAGCTAGTTCCAGGCAAGCAGGTCACACTATACCAGCTGAAAAAGACTCCGGCTCAGCGGCAAGAGATGTCGCCCAGAAAAGTGGGCGATTTTGGGGTCGCTATATCAAGAAAAGAAAGGTTTGAGGAGGAATGAAAATCTAGACTACAGAAGTGTCACTAGTGACAGGGGCTCAGATCTACACACGTGAAAACACATGAGCAGATTGATGTGCGAAATCTAATCTGAAAAACAACAGCTGTGAGCTCATATATTCTCACATGTGGAGATCTCAGCCCCTGTTACTCGTGAAATCACCTCCGTCCCGGAAATTCGTATGCTTTTCAAACATGAAATGCAGCTACTGTGGCCTGGCCAGAATTACTTCTTTTTGGGCGCGACGATAATTGCGGCCAAACGCGCACGTTCAATCTCCCGTGGCCCTCGTGTACCTACCCCTGTTGCGCTACCTTTTTCATCTTTCAGTCTTTCCATTACCTACCGTCACCCGTCCTTCACTCCCCCGCACACGAGTCCTATCTCATCTTCTCCGCCTTCGCATTATAAAGTCCCTCCTCCTTGGTTCACATTGTTGATCCATTCTCGCGAGTGGCGTACTCCCGAAATGACCGACAAACTTCCCATCACTACCTCCACCCGCCACTCGCTCTCGTTGGCCATGGAGCCGCAGCAGTGGGTACAATCGGAACCGTAATCGCAGCTGGTGGCGACGAGGAAAGAGTTCCGGGCCGAAGCAAGCGTGCAGCCCTCTCCATCGGAGGCGGCACCACTCAAACACCTCCGCTGGGACGGCTTGGGCCAGGCGCACCCTTCATCCGACGGCTCCCCAGCACCAGAGACATTAGACGGTGAGGACTCCAATGTAATTGCTGTAGTGGTCGAGGAGCAGCCGCGGTCTTGTCGGATTTTCTGAAAGGCCAACTACGAGACCACGAAGGTCTGCATATATATTGCGCTGACCAGACATCCGCAGCACGTTCTTCGCGAAAGCACGGACGCCACTATCGACGACCTCCGGGCCAGCATGGCTCAGAGCGGCTACAAGTACGACCTTGGCGTCATGTCGGTCGCAGTGCAATGGTGCAACAATCATTCGCTACCGGGTATCTCTGACGAGAACACCATGGACGGCACAGTGTCACGCGAAAGTGTTATTGTACTATGGTGGATGTTCTTCATCGCCACCAAGCTGTCCTTAGCTTAAAATTGGAAAAGGACGGCACTGCATATGCTCGCGAGAGCCTCCGCGTGCGGCTTGTCTGCCAAAAGAATGGATGGGGCATGACAGGCACGGAAATCATGTCCCACGTGTCACAGCAGAACACCTCCGCCGGACTGGCCAGCATCGACAAGTCGTTCTTCCGCGACCTCATGAATGTCATACACTTCATGCGGGCTCTCGCTGTGGAGAACGGCATGGACCCACTGGCGTTGAGTTACAAGCGAACTCAGAACGCAGTGACCAAGGCCATTCTGATGCCAACAACCGGCGTGTCTGCCTACCGCCGCTACATAGGCATAGCGAAGATTTTCCTTCGAGACTCAGGCCTCGTCAAAGTGCTGCGCGACCTGACCTCCGACACCTCGATCTCGAAGACGCTCGGCATCAATCGCCTTCATGGTCAGCATCCTTGGTCAGAAAGCCCTCGAGTCGTAGCTCTATTCGTGACTTCCGCGTCGCGGTTCATCAACAACGTCGACGGCGACGAGGAGGAATTCAACCGTACCCCTGCTAGGGTTCCCCCCCAGGATCTGACGTGCGCAGCAGACGCTGGGCACACGACTGCCCATGATACCGGTTTCGGTAGACACTATCAACCTAGGTCATGTTGATCGCTGCCACCGCGAATAGCTTCGAAGCCTCCTCCAGAAATACTTCACCATGTGGTACAGAGATCTCGGCGAGATTAATACAACTAAACACGACATACGACTAGTCCGCGGGACTACACCGACTTCGTCAGCGCCCCACAGAGCGGGCCCTAAATCGCGCGCAGCGGAGCATGCGTAAGTCACCAGAATGCTCCCCGATGGAGAAATAGAGCGCGCTCAGTGGCCCTTGGCGTCGCTCGTGGTGCTCGGCCCCAAGTAGGATGGCTCCATGCGCTTCTGTGTCAACTATCAACGTCTCAGCTCGGTCGCGATACGTGACACGTATCCACTACCTGGTACGGACGAGTGTATCGACTCCCTTGGGGACGTCACAGTGTTTACAACACTTGATTGTAACTCAGGCTACTTGTGAGTACCCCTCGATCCTAGGCATCAAGATAAAACAGCGTTCATGCGCCACCCAGGCCTGTTCAGATACAAGCGCATGCCTCCTGGGCTGACGAACGCACCCGCCACCTTCCAGAAGTCACTTCATATTATCCTCGGGGGATTCAATTGGCAGCTGTATTTAGTCTATCTTAATCACGTAATCATCTTCAGCAAAGACTCTGAGAGCCACTTGGCGAATGTCGAGCGAATCTTGAAATCCCTCCAAAACGCGGGGGTGGGCTTAGAACTTGAGAAGTGCCACTTCTTCACGGACACCGCGCATTATCTGGGCCACAATCTACGTCCCGGTTCATTTGCAGTCGACACAACACACGTCGGCGCACGTACGCAGGCGCGACACCCGAAGACACAGACAGACATTCGGTCTTTCCTCGGACTCTGTAACGTGTACAGAAGGTTCGCACCGAACTACGCACACGAGGCTACGCGTTTAAAAGCGATATCGAGAAGAGGGTAACCCGAGAACCCTGACCCCTTCGGGGATGCGCAGGCGCAAGCATTCGACGTGCTGATCGCGGCTGTAGCTCCACACCCGGTACTCTCGTTACCTGAGGTCGACCCGCCATTGTCAGTGGATGCAGACGCAAGTAGCTACCAGGTTGGCGCCGCATTATTTCAAACCCACGAGGGTAACATGCGCAAGCCGATACGGTGCTGGTCACGCTCGGTAAAAGCTGCCGGGAAGAGCTACTCGGTATCCGAGAAGAAATGCCTAGCGGGTGTTTAGGCAGTGACCACACTACGCTTGTACTTCCAGGGTGCACACTTCACAGCCCATACCGACCATGCCTCGGTACGATGCCTAATGGAAATCGCGCACCCCTCGGGTCGCCTTATGAGAAGAAGGATTCGCCTCTCCGAGTATTATTTCCATATAGAATATAAGAAGGGCGTCCATAATACCCAGGTCGATGCCCTGTCACGGCTAGCAACGGTCGGCGAAACTACCGTTACAGTAGACGAAAACATCTCTTGCTTCGCCTTAGACGACTCAGCAAAGCCCAACAGGCAAGACCCTGAGGATCCATGGGAGATCGATCAGGTACTTGACCGAAAGGAACACGCCACAAACGAGTGGCACGACCCTCCACTCCTCGCAATAACGCCCGAAGAACTGCTCCGAGAGCAGATGACAGATATTTTCTGTCGCAAGCAGTGGGCCGGTCTTCGCAGGTGAGAGAGGGTTCCCTTTTCGTTGGACCCGGAAGGGATGCTTCGCCGAACAGCCTCTGAGCGAGAAAAAACTGTGGTACCTCAGGTACTGACGGGACGGCCGCTATGATTTAGCCGTAACCATTATCTCCGGAGACATCCCAGGTGTCGACGCCGATACTTTCCTCTTCGAAGGGACTTCTCTTGGCCTGCGATGGCAATGGACTGTTATGCCGTCGCGCGCGGATGCTTGTCATGCGCGAAAAATCGCGTCCTCCGTACGAAAACCCCAAAGCCAGTGAGCCTGTTCCCTGACTAGGCTCCTTCGGAGGCATGTCGAATGACATACTCGGAGAGTTAATGCGAGCGGAACGTGGGAGTCGATACTTGCTCTTGATCGCAGATCGATTCTCGAAGCTCGAACTCACAGTGCCACTTAAGACTGGAGCAGCCGCATCAATTGCAATCGCATTCGTAACGCATTGGGTCTACGTGTACGGTCCGCCGGGATACTTACTTTCCGACGATAAAACAAAGTTCACGGCGAAGTTGTTCCAGAACGTATCTAGGATCTTAGGGACCGAGAACTTGCTCAGCATAACGTATCACCCGTACTGCAGTGGCCATGCCGACCGGTTCAATTGAGCGATTCTTGCGGGGCTACGCCACTACGTCGCAGAATACCCGAAGGATTGGGACTTGTTCAGAGATGCGCTGACATACGCTTACAATACAGAATTCCCCATGACTAACACGCTCGCGCCTTTCGGGATTCTGCTTTCTAGGGCCCCGCCAAGCTTAGCTTTGAACGCACCGCCCACCGTAGAAGCCTGTGGCTCCGCCGCACAGTGCCACACGAAATGGCCGCCGTGGCTACAGCTGCTGATGTCCACCGCACAAGCAGCATTGGACTAACAACAGCGGCGGTACAAACGCAATTTTGCTCCCGGTCTTAGACAGGATACACAACCCGGGCGTTTCGAGTCTCCAGTTTTCCTGCGGAAAGAACTTTTCGACTCCACGAAGGATTCGAAGCATAAGCTACCGCAAGTGGCAGTTGGCCCGTTCCGGGTGACCAGATTCGACGAGACTACTGTTGTTATCCAAGATGGACGAAAGCGTGAACGTGAGTCGCGCGACCGTGTCTGTCTAGCACCTGAACCCCCGGAAGTGTCAAGATGACAGACGCTGGAAGAGACTGTGCGACCAAGAGGCCATGCCAGGATCTGCAACGTGCACCAGGCCCGTACATAAACCCGCATTGCAGCCCCGAGGGCACAGCAAAACTCTATACATCCCAGGGAAACCTCCCCCCTACAAGGCGAAACGCTACTCATAGCGCCGAAATACCCGACAGTCATCGAGTTTTTCGACTCCCAGAGTCCCCTTGGCGCGACACTCGTACGCTACGGAGTAGTCGCAACGCCAGGTGGGCAGAAACCCACGGGGCCGCTTGGTAAGCCGGAGCGACCGAAGGCCGACAACCTTACTTAGGAAGTACGAGCACCTCTAACGGTGAAGGAAAACCCTGCGTCGGACCTTTTGGTACTTCCTCAGGAATACGTGATCGACAAGGTCGTGGACCATGTCTATGACAAACCCGACGAGCTCCTCGTCAAAGTGCGCTGGCACGGATACTCACCCAGCGAGGACACGTGGGAGCCTATAGAGCATGTCACGAGACGCGTAGCCGCGCGGTACTTCGACAAGAGGAAGATCCTCTATCCCGTGCAACTCGACGAAGCCCAAGTGGGTTCGGAATAAGGCGATCCACCATAAGACCACCCGCACCTTTGGACTACAGCGATACGATATATCCGTAGGGGTACTGAAACGAAAGGCGCCACGCGCAATCCTCCCTGATGACCGCCCGACCATCGCGACCAAACGGCCACGGCAAACGTGTAACGCGAAAAGCGGCGCGAGAAAATAAGCGCTCAGCGCCTTGCAAACCCCAAGAGGGAATATCAAAACGTTGTCCGCATGGCAGGCCACACCACAATGGCGATGGTATGGAAAGGAAATTACCCAAAGGGTAATACATACAGTGCATTGCCTAGGGCAACGACAAACGTCAAGGCGTGAGGCTACATCCCACGCAGTGCATCAACGTTGGCAAGCGCCTATGGCCGCCGATCGACGGCATAAAACCGAAGGGTGAGATACGTAACTAAATGCGCGACGCAGAACACGGCCTAACATCGCAACCTAAATGGCTTGGCCAAGATAGCAAAGGAAGTGACGAAAATTTGGCCGCTTAGCGCCCCACTCCCAGAGCATCGACAAAGTTAGCGCGTAAGCATCAAGGCATGAATCGTTGCGCCGACCACGAAGAGCATAGCGCCCAGTCTGAGCACCCACACACAACAGCGCGCAAAGCATCTAATCAAGTAAAGGCATACAGCCCGTGCGCAGAACCATGCTGAAGTCCTTAAGATTGTGGAACACACGCGCGCCACACGGCGGCACCCGCTGCTGACATGGGCAGTCCAGAAACTGAGGGACGAAATCCCACGCGCGTACCCACCTAGCCGGGCAGTGCAAAGACGGAGCATTAGGGGCCGACCCACAGCAGGCTCCACGGCGCGTGGCGCTTGATTGGAACCCGCCGCTGGCCGTCCCGGCCCAACCGGAACTAAGCCTGAATTCTATTCCAGAGGACATGGGATTTCAGTTCGTTCCGAAATGATTTGTTTTATTTTCGAGGACAAACTTTGGTAATTGCTCTGCGGCCGCGACGGCGCAGCAGCGATCCTCGTGTACCAACCGTAGGGTGCCACCTGAAACGATGCGGAGTGCAACGGCAATTCTGCCTCTGGCTGCGACAGAAGCAAGCTTGGCTGATCTCCCACCCTACTTGCTGCAACACCAATATAGAAGGGTACGCGAGGTCGGGGCGCTACGCGCAACCATGAAGAGCGCTAGTCACCCCCAGAAGGCTATAGCAACAAAATGGCCATCTCGGCCGGTTCGGCGAGGCACTCCCGACCAATGGCCAGGTAGCACGCGCGAAGCGCAAATCGCTGCCGACCCGCGCTAAGGGCTGATTGAAGCGCTTCCCCCCCGAAACGCCGGCTATCAGACCTCACAGGGCTGTTCCCCGTACTACTTGCGTATGGGCAGAGAGGTCCAAACAAAACAAAGACATTTACTATAAAGTGGTCCCCTACACGCGCCTTGGCCGCAACAGCTAGCAGCCCTCTACATTGCAGAATCTCAATACATTCCTAAGCGGTGGAAGACCTCGAACGGCTGGCGGGCTTTTCGATTCCAACGGGTCCCTGGGTTTATGACTCCTAGCCCACGACAGGCGCAGCTGTTCCTTGAGCTCCCCGACCGTGGACTCCAACTCCTCTGGAGCCAACCCGGCAGCCAACCACAACTCCCGGGAGGGAAAATACGCCGCGTCCACTGGTGCGACGTCGGGACCACCCACAGTGTCCGCCTCCGCCATCACAGCACCCTCTTCAGGCGTTAAAGCATCGGCGCCGCGCGCTGAGGGACCACCGCCGTCGGCATTATCCTCCCCGAGGACGACCGAGGTGGTTTCATCACTCTGAACCTCTGGCTCAGCCCTTGCTTTCTCGACATTCTCAGGATCTTCCTCCCTGACGCATCGCCCTGAGGACCCTCCTATTGGTGCCGCGCGCACGACCTTAGGCAAAGACCTGCCTTTGGCCTCGGTGAGGCGTGAGCGATTCCAAGGATTATCGTACACAAATTCACTAGAGGCGCACACCTGACGTGGCGAAACGTTTGGTGGCAAGCGCATACGACAAGCCCACTAGGCGCAAAGGGTACTCCAGTCCACCTGACTAGTCACCCACATGGGGTCCTTGACCTTGCGATCACTGTCGTAACCCCCAAGGGGCACCGCCACGTCCAGATCTAGGATCATGTGCCGGAGACGACGCGGCACGCACCGAAGACGATAAGTATCGTATGCATCGTACAGGACATACGCCGTCACATACACCGCCCACTCCGTGAGCATCGCCACCCGCCAGCCTGATGACGGGTCCTCCACGATGTGAAGCCCTAAAAGCTGTACTGTCGGCCCCACGTCGGCCCAGCACCCCTCTGGGACTTCAACAGATGCCCACTACGAGGGCAGCACGACGTACCGAGACGGTTGCTGACTTCCGCCAATATGTTCCGCTTCGCGGTCGTCATATGACAACAACATCTCGATACGGAAACGCGCATTCCGCTCAAAACGCACGATCGTAGACTACAAATCAATGGACGCCATCTTTAAGTAGCGAAAATCATTGCGCAATATGGCATGGCGCCACACTGCTGCCTCCTGGCGAACATCCGTCACGCCAGCCCAGCCGCTAACTCGCTCACACAAAGCGGAAAACTCTGGTCCATAGGACGCTTCACCGAAAGTGCGAGAGCACCATGGATCAAAGTCCAGAGACTCCGCAACACGAGGGCAACCCTCGAGAATTCCCAAACGGTCTTGGACCGCGCGCACGAAACGCAGCCGCGCAGCTCCTAAGGACTCCCGACCGGATCTAAGGTGTAACGCTGAATCTGGCACAGCCAGGCGAAACGCCCATGTGTACAACTGCACAGCAGCCAAGGGCACACAGCCCGGCAACATGCCTGCCCCACCTGCATAACCCCCGATGAGGGCCTCATCCATAAAGCCCGAAGGGCTGAACCGGGGTGCCCGCGCGAACAACCATAGCGCGCGGTGCATCGAATGTCCATCAATCCAAAGGGTTTCACTCGTCGGCCAGACAACCCTCGGGGGCATCCATACCGAAAAAGCCTCAGGCGGAACATAAACAAATAGGCGTTAACCGCAGGACACGATAACCGCGAAGCGCGGCAAATCTAAGAAAACAAGAACAGACGACCGCCGCGACGCTGAAAAATACCTACAAGGTGAAGGACCCTCGTCGCTGGGGCAGTACCTAACACCACCTTCTGTATCGAGTATAGCTCCGCCGCGGGCCTCTTGCGCCTGCACGGTGTGTGTACACGTGTGTGCACGTTTTGTGGGGGGGCTTTGGAGGCAAATTACACACCTAACAGTGCGCTACTACAGGGGACTGTAAGCCGCGCGCTTACGTGTACTGCTGATAGTGTGTGTATTTTTTGAGTATTTATTTAGCGCCACACTACCGCCGGCGCGCTAATCTATTAATTAGTTATTATTTACTTCAGCGCTCACTAGGAGCTCCGCCACCTCCCCCGTCGTATAAAGTCTAAGTCAGACTAGCCATCTCTAACATCAAAGGTACGGCCGTTTGGCTCTACTTTTTGCGCCTAACCTGTCTTTAGCAATCTGGTCCTTTGCCTAGCTTTGTAGCTATCGTCTAAAGCAACCTCCCCCATACTCGCTTGTCCGACCGTAGCGTTCGCACTCGTTCCTTTTTCCCTTTACATTCCCCAGCTTCGACTACTTCTCCCATACCTACATCTATATCTACTTCCATCGCCCTATTTCCCTACATCGCCCACCTCGTTCCTCCATTAATCCCAACCGACTTTCACGCACGCGTTACAGCCTGCGGCTTTACAACTCACACCCGAAGGGCCGTCTAGTGTCGCTCCACGACCCAGCTCGGTGAGCTCTCAATAACCAAATCCTTTGCATACCAACAACCTTGATATCCTTCGGATAATGCACCCGGTCTTAAACACAGGTGGTGCCTTGGTTCTCTCTGTCGCTCCAGCCACTTACACTGCTGTAACCAGCCGTAGACCGAAGCTTCCCAGGGCGCTTTGCACTACACGACCAGTATTAGGTATTTACAGGCCTGAAAGATATTTAACAGAGTGTCGTTTCTGGCTGTCTTGTGAGTACCGACGTACTGCATGCAATTCTCCAGAGGTATCTTTGCTAGCCTCACAAGCATATGACGGGAGACAGCGTGGAACACTCTGCCAGTATGAAATCACAGCTTGACCAGACTAAAAGGAACTGACGTGTCATGGCTGTAGCCGCTTACCGGATGATTCTGGATAATGACATCAGGAATTATTTTCATCTGACAGTACATGGTGATGCTCGTAACGCCACAAAGACCTGGCTGGATTTTTTGTGTTGCTATGAAGTGTCAATTGAGCGTCATATCATCCAAAATTCGAAAGCGTGTATTGCTCTCCTTCCAACACGTACCACTATCATATACTTCTATTAGAGTTTGTGCACTAAGACAGCTTGAGGTCTGCCGCACGACGACCGTTAGCTGTACCCTCAAATATTTTGGTCAAGAACCCTCCAGGAACTACCACTTCAAAGCTACTTCGGCCTCAGTAGCCACAATGCAGTTACTAGGCTGCTCGAAGCGATTGGGCTGCAGAATATCACCGAAATGAGTAGATTGCGTATGCCTTTCGCTCGTGACTTCGCTCTGCGACTTATGAAAATTATTCCGACTACATTACCTCACGACACGAACACCGTAGACATTTTGTGACCTAACTATTTGCTGTTGTCCCGAGAACTGTATTTTCCAATTTCTTATCCGTCCACATACCCATGTAAATTGGATGAGGATATGGGAGCACCCACATAATATATTCAGAACGATTACTTGATTCGGGATAAAGGGTCCCAGATTTAGTCTCGTCAATCGGATTGATAAATATACAATCATTTATGGAAAAACATTATTCTTTTTCAACCTGTCTTCAACACACTTTCATCACGTACCGATGACTTCAATACCCGAACCAGATACTGTACGTCTTGATTTATGTTCCTTGCAGTATCATAATATCCTTCACCGGAGGTTTCCAAGAGGTAGAATTCAACATTTCACTCCGAACTACTGTGCTGGTCTCTCAACTGCTTAGTATTTGCTGAAGCAGTTGGGCTATTATTTGTTGGCGTTTTCTAAACTCTCTTCTGTTTTTGGGTTTTTCAATTATACTATTAGAGTTCCTGATCTACAAGTTAGCATACTAGTGTCTATTGGACAGTGGGTTTTGCCTCATATGAGGTCAACTCTGGCCTCATATGAGGTCAAAATCATGACT
>JAUKWC010021656.1:0-18805 GCA_032356245.1 Endocladia muricata | reverse complement strand
CGTGGTGTGAGCGTTAGGAGTCATCGAGTGTGAGCGTGGAGGTTGTAGGCGTATGGTTGGATGACAGGTGGAGAGAAGTGATTCGATGTTTCACCGTTGGCGTGTGCACACGCGGGGAGAGAGGAAGATGCATCTGTTTCACACCTGCCCTGCTGCAACCCCCTCTCTGCTGCCTCTATTGGTCGCCCTTGACCCCCTCTTTCCCCTCTTTCGCAACACGACACCCCCACCCCGCCACCCTATTACCCGACCTGCCCCCATCTTTCTTTCCGGCCTTCCCTCTTCTCCTTCGCCTCCTTGCTCCCCGACACATCCCACATGGCCTGCCCCACTCCGCACATTCCCCCCGGCCCGCCTCTCGTGGGCACCCCTGGCGAGGTCTGTGGAATGGAGGGCAAGAGGGGTGGGCTGAGGTGGCAGGAGAAGGCAGGGGACTCGTGTGCAGAGGTCATGGTGGAGGTGGGTAGAGGGATAGCTTTGGGATGGAGTGGGTAGGTGTGAAGCGAGAAGGAATGTGTAAGCGGGCGTGGAGGTTGTGGATAGGTGGTAGGCTGGATGTGCAGGGGAATGGGTATGGGGAAAGGTGTGCAGGAGGGCGGGGTGGGAAACAGGGATCGCAAGGGTTGGTGGGGGGGGGGGTGTTGGGGGGTGTCGGGGGCTTGCGTTTTCTTGTTTTCTTTTTCCGTGCTGCTGGAGCATGGGAGTATCGTGGATGCCGTTGCGTTTGAAACGGGCGGCGAATGTGATAAATGGAGTGGAGTTTTCGTGGAAAACGCGGCGTGGATACCCAGGTGTGGTCCGCGTCTTACGACAGATGATCACAAGCAGCGTCAAAGAATGAAGCGATCGCAGGGGATGGCGTCACGTACGTCGAGCGCAAGCAAGTGGGGGCACTCCAACACATGGTTTGTTTGATGAGGCTTGTTTGCGGCCAACACAACAGGGTTGACAAAGTGGGCCCAAGTGCCGGTAGTTTTGGCATGCAGTTGGTCGGGGGGTTCTGCAGCTCGAGGGGAGGTATACGTACCTTGCAGGGTGGGGCAAGGGGGAAGGTTACGGAACCGTCCGTAGATCAAACCGTGCATTCCCTGAGGCCATGTCTGGAGGGACATGACGAGCGAAGTGAAGGAAGGCATCGGTGTTGTTCGAGTCGATATCGCCGACAAGGTTGAGAACCAAACGTTTTACGATCAGTTTCTGCAGCAACATCAAGTGTATCGGGAGCAGAGTGCACGTCACGTTGGTTGTAAAGGTCTATTGGCACGCAGCGAGACGTATGTGGGACTATTGGCATGGTTGGGTTACAGCTCCAAAGCTTGAATCGAGATCGGATTGTAGTCTATGCCAGTGCGTCTCCTTGTGCGGTTTGTACGCCGCAAACAGTCATCTACTTCTCCTTCTTGGCCACCTATGTTACCTGCGACAGTTCTCGATTGCAGTCCTAAACACCTGTATCCACGATGCTTTGTACCACTTACGAGGACACATTGCAGAGCAGGGAGACCGAATTTGGGAATACGCCCCGACTATCCAGCTAAACCTCAAAAGTAGCGAGGACAAGCGAACAGAATCTGAAAGCCTGGGTACAGGACCCAGCTTTGCATATCTGCAAGTTGGTGGCGGTGGAGGACAAACCGTTGTAGAAACCCTACAAGGCCACGACATCGGCGGCTCCCACATTTCATTCTAGTACACTTTTACGCTGCACGATTCATTCTCCGAAATATCGCCGCCCCAGCTTACCAGATACGACGAGGTTTCGTGTGAAATGCACTACGGCTTGTACATTGTCAGATCTGCTCGGGTTTCGCGCTCGTGGCACTCACGACGTCCGGTTGTTGTCCTCGTTCACATCACCAGAGGAGTTCAGCTTTCTAGTCGTGTTGAGTGCCCACCGTACTGTTCCTCATCTCGCGATCTTCTACCTTTCAGCTCGTCAGAGTAGCCGTCAAGTCAACTTTGACAGTAGAGTACGAAGGGGAGGATGTACAAATACAAATCGAGTCTACGGCGGAAGAAGGCAGTGACCAGTGGGCGAGCTACTCTATTTCCTTCCAGCAGATTCTAGTTTAACTTTCACTGTCCAGAATTTAGAAGGGGCAGCAGCCCCGACTGCTGTTGTGCTTGCACTGCTTGGAGTAGAGTTTGCAACTGGTCATTTGCAAACAACGACTACAGGAATTTGATCCTATCCAGCACGCAAGAAACGTGCCGTGAGAAGCAGTGAATTGACGGCAATTGTTGGGTACCGCTTTCGTCCAGAATGCGAAGATTGACAGCCTCCAAAGATTTTGCAGACAGGAAACGACGACAGAAGGACGTCCGAAACTGCTGATGTATGCCGAAAGTTTGTTGCCTGTGTTTAATCTGACTTGATTTCAACGCATTTGTTGCTCTATGAGAGCTTAAACATTCTTTGGACGACATGTTATAAGTGTCATCAAATCGCAGAGCTCAACGATATAAAAACCACAGGCGCATAGACACATTGCCCATTTTGCATAAGACTGGTTGATGTAGCGCTTATTCACCTTTGGTAGATTAGTTGTATTCTGCTTTTCATGCAGAGCACTTCGTCCTATGCCATCGTCAATACGGAGAAAACAGGGCGACACAATCATTCCAGAGAGCATGATCGAACTACATGATTGGCGCTGAGCTTGGACGTGTCCAATCCTGTTATTCTTCAGAAAACATTGCAATATTGCAATACATGCTTGCGGCTAAGGATATATCGACGCTACTGAACATGATTGCCAATGAGACATGTCGCCTCTGCAGAATAGAAATGTCACAAAGCCCGAAGCTGGTGGAGAAACACGGTGGTGAGAACCCAAGCTGTGCACCACTGCTGAAAATTCGCTCTTAGAACGATCACATCACGTTGCAGCTTTTCATGAAGGCTTATTCCATGTCTTCATTGTCACTTCCGTCATAACAGTATTCAGGAAAGAATCTTGCTTTAGGAGACAGAAGCGTCAGTAAGCCTGTTGATTTGGCTTTTCTGTCTGGGATAGACTACTAAAGTGTTCAGTACCCATATGCACAACTGCAGGTACCATCATTGAAAGCGGAAGGGTTGTGCATAGTCAGGCGAGGTTTCAAATTGCAATATGGACTTGGAGAGTGAAAGCAACCCACAAAAGTCAACGTAGATGGCACGATTATGTTCTCAGAAACATAGTAGAGAGGGAACCATGAGATCACAACCCTTGAAAACCTCTGTTCTCTGTTCCGCACACTGCCTCTGCCTAACCCATATTTTCATCGGAAACTCCCACCGAAGCAAGGGGGGTCATTTTTACAGAATACAGTCAACTCTTTTCGCCCAACTGCCTCTGTTTTCGTCTGTGAAGGAAAAATACGCCAATTAATGAGGCCGGCCTGCTAACACAAATCCGCGCTAAACGATCTCACACTGCACCAGAACCCCAATCAGTCCGCTCACCCCTTGAGCTCATTACAAGTCTTCTGTTCGAATAACTCTTCCTATCCGAACCTGGACCTTTCATTTGTGACAAAAGGCGCCTGGATGCTTGTGATCACTACCTGCTCTCCGAATTTTTTCTAATTAATCCATCAGGGTGTCCACAAGCGACACATGCAGCTTTCATCTGAAGTGGGAGACTGTGGAAAACTTGAGAGGGATCTTGTTTTGGGAATGCCTTCATGTAATGCAACGATCTCTGCAGTGAAAGTCACAGAATTTTATGTGGAACAACAAGGCAGTATCCATTCTCAAACACCAATCGACCCCAACGTGTCTTTGGGAGTTGGACGTCTTTCGTTAGCTTTGCAATTGCCCGGTTTTCCTTGATTAGTCTACCTGCAATTCCCGAGTTGAATTAACTATATAGTTTGTGGATACCGAAACTGCCAGATGTGCTGAAGACTACGTCGAAACAGAGGCTACCGCTCGGCTTCTGTTTTTGAAGCAGTACAATTTCGATTGTACCAAGTAAGGAACGCAAAAGTCTCTTTCTGTGGAGGCTCTAGATTCTCTAACCACTGATATGGCCATCACAAATCAAGTGCTCACAACAAGAAATGTTTGAGCTGCTAGGAAGCATCTGTCCTCACCATTCGTCCGTCTGAATCTCATATAAGAACTTCGAATCTTTCCGACAAGATCGCGCCCGGTTTTTGTGAAACCTGGATCCCCTGCACAGGTAACGGAGAGACAAGGTCCAACCGTTGGGACGTGAGCGGAAAGATCTGGTCTCATCAGCAGTGAATACTTGTTGCAAGAACCGAAACCAGTGTAAGTTCGCGTGCGGAAAGCATTCGTATCACATGAGTCTGCATGTAACACACTAATAATATGTCATTGGAAAGGGTCCATTCCGCTCTGTGTTTTCGTTCGAATTGTGCGTAGCTGGAGTCTGTATTCGTTGTTTTTTTCAACGTCACATACTGACCGACTACTTGAATGTTGTCGCAAACAGAAGATTCACTCACGTCTCGGTCCAGTTTGTAGTAGATCCCGGGCTTCGATCGAAGACGATGAAATAGATGCGGGCAACACTTACCAAAGTTCTGTGCGCTTGCTTGCAAACCTATTCTTTGAGTGAAGCAGACATTGTCAGTGCTTCACCGAGGCACTGTCAAAAAGGATTGTTTGACAGTTCAGATTGTGCACTAGACCTGACGAAACGTTTGTTGACCCTTTGTTCCACATAATCCGCTCCGTCGACTTTCGCATTTTGTCAGAGCTGAATATCTACCAGAAAGCGCTATATATGTCTTGCATTCTTCTTATTTGAGTCTCTGCAACGTTTCTGTCAATGTGATGGTGACCATCGGATTACCAGGTACGCCCAGCGTAAGGAGAAAGAGAAAGGCCTACACGCCCGTGTCTCGACGAGGGGCACATCTAACTTTCACTAAGAGTCTGGGTGTTTGGTGTCAACCGTTGCAGTGGAACAAAGAATGAGAATTGTGAACGACAGGTTTCTATCCAATGCTGCCTTGGCAATTGTCTAGAATTCACAGTTACATGGAGCTTTAAATAAGTCCAGAATGATGTGAGAATCTTGATGGTAACCCCCGCTTATGACCTAAGTGTTACCCTGAGTGAATTAGCTTTGGCGTTTTTGCCTTTGTCTATGACACTGAACACGGCAAGTTTGTCGTCCTAGCAACAAAACATGGGCACACAACTAGCTTTCACCACATCATGGAGAATCAATCCTGGCTAACCAAATGGTGCTGAAGTTCAAATAGCCCAAACAACTTTTGAGTACAAACCGAACTGCCATTGTCCCGATTCGCGCAAATATGTGTCGATAGTGTCCAGTATTGCGTCTCTGGATGCCCACGTCCACAGGATCTTGTTCGGTCCTGGGCATCACAGCTTTGGATGTTTCTTCGTGAATCCCAGTGAGATGAGAAATAGGAACAGCTCGTATAAATGCCTGGAGATGAATGATTATATCATCATGGTGAATAGCATTGACTCTACATCAAGTATTCATTCCGGCAAAAAAAACATCCAGAAAGTCCATGTTGCTGATTAGATGCCCAGACTGTTTCCTTACAAGTTTCTTGTGTCGGGAGTGGGCGAGTGTGCCTACCTATCTGTGAGATAACGTTGTGCAGAAACGTTCTCTAAAGAACCGAGTTCTACTGCCACAAGGATCACAGAACAAAGTTCAGAAAATTTCCGAGATATGCAGGTACATTTTGTTATGGGAAGTGACATAAAGCGATCCACTGAGACTAGGCAAAGAGCTGCGATGTGATGTAATCTTGACCATAATACTTGTGTATCAGCGGGTTGAACACGTCGAATTTTCCACATTCAAGAACAGTTGCTTCTTTTATGTCCCGCTTCGTTCTTGCAGGCGACTACCATTTGCGCTTCGAGGTTTCATTGGCACTGAAAAGTAGCTGATCCAGCCTCTAATCGAATGAAGAATACTTGCAGCAAAGTCTTCTTTATCCATGCAGGTTTCACGGGTAACATGCATGGAATTCATCCCTAAGAAACGAAATATGGTCTACGACTAATTGTTCCGAGCATTCGGGTTCATACACTTACTGCATGCCTGCTACGGTTGAATTCACAATATGCTCCGTAGTACCATGCTCACCTTCCGCCACATGATTCTTTTGCGTCCCCCTTTATATCCTTGAATGGCAGAGAAATATCTGTTCGGATGTAGTGGGATGTATGGGGAAGCATATGGAAACAGTTCCGGGTGTCCCCACCCGAAATAAAACATGTCTGAGGGCGTCTGTCAATTTAAACACTAACTTAGTAAGTTGACTCTCCTGTTCATGTCGCAATTTCAAAATTTGCAAACGCCCAGACTACTGTTACAGAATCAATAGACGGAAAGGGTGAGGACATAGCGAGATAGAAATACAAGCGATCAAAGCAGTTGTTTGAGACTCTTGTGATCCAACCTCATGCTTAGAGGCTCGTTGACAAGGACCAGATTGGGAACACCTGAAGATCAGGATTTCCAGTCAGTCTATCGATCCTCAAGTAGCAGCTTCGGCGTATAACATCAGATATTCTCGTTTGATTAAGACCGCTTTAGGCAAGCATGAGTACCAACTTTCCGACCCTGCGCATTAATAGCAATCATTCTGACCCCGTTACTCCTCATCGGAACCCGCACAACGAGAATTACATCTCTTCCGTTCATTGCGATGATCTTGTCACCGTCTACATCGTGTCGCAGTCATGCCTCCAGAATAAACACCAAGCTTGTTACCCTCCCCTCCATAGTATTACCATCCTACTTTTCATAAACATTTTCTTCTCCATTGGCTTCCTTCTCCGCTGCTTTCTTATTCGCATTATCTGCACTTCTCATGCTTTTCTCTGTAAATCTGAGCCCTCTGAAAGGAAACTCGTGGCCGACGACTGGTATCTAGATGCTGTCCGCCTTCACAGCCGGCATAATGATTTATGCATGCGTCACTTTCTCACTCCCATCGCCCTTGTATTGTGGGTTGGTAGTGCAGAACAGTACAAGAGTGTACTTTTGAGGTTGTGGGTCAATCCGCGAAACGAGAAAGTCTGCAGGCAGCTATAGCCTGCGAAGGGAAGACTGATAGAGGGGTGTGATGTAGAGCATCACATTCGATTTGTGGAGTTCGCAAATAAGCCAGTCGGCGTTCACCCAGGTTGGAAAGGGGTCCAGAAAAAAACTGTTACTTTCAAGCCAGAGTAGGGAGTAGAGTCCAGCGGCAAAGCAAGAAAATAGCGACTATTACGGAAAACATATTCAATTCAATCGCAGTCCCTTCTTCAAACGTCCCTGGGCTGCTCTCGATACTTGAGATTCGCTGACTTGCACATTACTCGATGTCACTGGAGCAATCGAGAAGCCGTTGGCGACAGGAACACTTGCTTACAGACTGGAGAACAGAACATTGTCTATCTGTGTCCAAGTACTCTGAGGTTAGGAAAGCTGCTGGAACTTCGTCTCTGACCGTCATCATCATGGAGGTTTGTACATCAGTCGGGTTCTTAACATATTGGAAAAGGTCATGAACTTGCCTCGTGGGAAAAAAAGAGGGTAGGTGTTCGAGAACATTACAGTGGGATGGCTAAGAGTATTTGGGAAACTACAGGTAGACGTCCGACTGGTTGAATGATACAGTACGGGTGATGGTTACTCGTTTGGTACTATCTGAAAAGATGAAGAGATGTCACTTTTATGGATTCTACGTTATGTGGTCTGGAATAATTTAAGCGATTAAGCCCCCCAATGCTGTCATCGAGATCATTCATCTTGTCAAGAATTTGCACAGTAAGGGCTAGATATTCTTGAGACAGAAAATTCTTCCTCTGGATCCGTTTGTACCGTCAGTAAGGACGACCCTTCTTGTTCTATATCCTGCTGCATTCATAGAGGTTGGACGTTTCGTTCATTAATCATTGGAGCCATTTGGATTCCTACATTGTCGTAACACACGCGCAGGAACGTTAAACAATTATTGCTAACAGTTCTGAATATACCCTGACCAGCACTTTGCAACCTGTAGCTCAGCAGGGTTTTTTACAAAGGTAGTCTCATCCCAGCCTATCGCTCATTGAGAGTGAAATTCTTTGGTTACCCATAAATCACGCCTTCTGCATAGATGTTTGAGCTGAAAGCCCTATACCAGCGGTGTAGTACAGCTACAAAAAGAACGACATCTTCATCACTTTTCCTATTTGTTATTACTGCTGTTCTTCTTCAATATATGACAAATCCAACTATCGCATGTTTTGAAGAACTATACTGCATTGACTTAAACAGAGCCCAAAATAGATCTTCCACAGCGATTGCACGAGTACTAAGGGGCATTACTTCCAATTTGCGAACCTTGCTGGGCAACAGTAGCTCGCTACGACATGCTATTCAGTACCGGGTTTTTATTATTATTCATTCGTCCACAATCCTGCCTTCAGAGATAGGAAACAGATGTCAAGTTGTTAGTAGTGATGTCTGCGAGTAGAATCCATTTATCTCCGTCATAACTTCTACATACTCTTGCATTGACATGTTCATGAACACAAATATTGAAGTTTTGAGCTCATTCTGTCGTGAAAATGGCCTCAAAGACAAACATGTTTATTGCTGCTTTATCAGAGTACATTGTCGCCGCAGGTCATTTGTTCCAGGCGTTTGTAGACTGCTGTCTCCGAAGGCAAAGAAAGTAAAGGTTTCAAACAGATGACAGGATGACTGTGAGGAAGTGTGCTATTCATCCAAAGACGTATCTGTCAAGGATGGGTAAGAAACGTCACTAATGAGATAAAAGGCGAGAACATGATACGATTAATTTACACCAGCTGCAGAGAAGCAGGAATTTTTGCACACTGAATTTTCATGGCAATTGTCCTCCTGGTTTCCAGAGAAGCTCAGATAGTGGTTAAATTATTGGTGAAAATGACCCTTGTTTCTGGAATGTGAAGAGTTGCGAAGGGCTCAGAATCAAGTCTCTGTTGTGAGGTCAATAAATTAAGGTTGGGTGTCAGGGGAATCAGGGATCGGGGGATTAGGGTTTTTCAAAAGGATGAAGGGTTTGGTTGGGGGATCGGGGACAGGGGGATTGGAAAGTACTTGCGATTAACCTCCAAAAAAAACCTGATTGTGCAGTATCGACCTTTCTGGTGTTATCAATGTCCGAAGAAGGTTCATATTTCTGGTAATGGTCGGCCTTAATTTAATTTTTTAACAGCTTTCTACTAGATCTACAAACCAGTGCAGTACTGTAGCAGTGAAATTTTGTACCTCCACAAAAACCGTCCGTCATATTAAAGGGAGCGTTCAGTTTGACCTCATCATGAACCAATCTCAATTTTTCTTGCCTTCTTTCTCTTCAGAGGCACCTGCACCAACAAAATTCCATCCCCTCCGTTCTCGGCGGTGATTTCTTCCTCGTCTGCATTCTGACCCAGCGTCACTTCCATGTGATACACCAAAGTCGGTGCTTTCCCCCTCACAGCATCCTCAACCTCCTTTTCGCGTCTCTTTCCGTCCCCTTTTTGAACATTTTCCTCCCCCTCCTGATGCGTTTTCTCGTCGCCTACCCTAGTCCTCTGCTTGTAACGCGAACCTCTTACTGAAAGCTTCCGTCCAACAACTTGAATGGAGATGTCGTCCATCTTCACCCCGGGCATCTCAATCTCGATGCGCGTCACGTTGTCAATCGTGTTCAGCTTGTAACGCGGCGTAATGTGCTGCTGCTTTGATGATGTTGAGGGTTGTGGTCGCAATAGTACGCGAGAAAGGCGAAAGTCTGCAGGAGAGCCTCGACGGCAGAGCGAGGGATAATTGACTGGAGTAAGGTAGAGCGTCATGGTTGTGTGTGAGGAGTGAGCAAAGAACAGATGGGAAGCTCTCCAAGGTTTGTTGCGAGTCAAGATGGTTGCAAAGGAAGAAGTGAGATGAGATTGAAATAAGAGAGAATTTCGGTAGTGAGGGAGCATGGAGCTGGTTAAATAGAAATCCTGTCGGAAACCTAAGCTCTAGGGATTAGCGCACAAAGTGCGCTTATTTCCTGCGGGACCCACTAGAAACGTTCTTGAGGATCCACAAGTCTCCATCAGATTGTCCCTTGATGTTTCTAGAGTCGTCTCCTTCGGAAAGTAGAAAAACCTTTCGTCGACTGGGTGGGGATATATTCGATTGAGCGCAAAACTACAAATCGTTTTCCAGCATACAGGTACTTGTATACGGACCACGATGATTTACTTGTCATAAATTTTCATATTACAGTATTACTGTGAATGACGTCCATGTTAGTCCAGTTTGAGGTGGGAATGTACCCTTCGATATGCAGGAAGACGCCTGGTTGGCTGAAAACGAGAAGCCCCACAAACTTTGGCTGTATCTAGAAATATCTGGAAACATCTAGTGTTTATGGCCCTGCCAGGTTGACTCACCGAGCACTCTTCTAAGAACAGTTTTGGCTTGGTCGATGCTCGTAGGTATGCAAGCAAGGAAGGCACGACAACGTTCAAACTGTTCAACATTAGGCAGAATCCATCTGGTACAACACTAAAATTTCCAGCCACAGTGTATTCAGTTCCCTGGAAAGTGTATTTGATTACAAGAATGTTTATTGGAGGGCGCTTCGTTCCCTACGAATCCTGCTCTGTGGAATTCCATAGAAAGCGTCAACGTTTTCGAGTGTATGCAGTATTATCCCTAACTGTGCTCTGTGCTGGAAGGAAGGATTTCTATACAAGTTCTGCTTCACAATTAACCCTGCTATTAAGCTTTCTTTCACAATATCCAAGGTTCTGAAATATGGGGCTGTAGTGTAGGTACAATTCCGAAGGACATCGTCGCGGTTTTTCTTTAGCAGTAGCTATAATCAGGGCTCAGAGATTTTCTAGTAGTATATTAGAGAAACTCGTACTCCGATGAGGGAAAGTCCTGCAGTCTTAGATTACTCAGGTACACGATGTCCGCTGCAAATGTGAGTTCGTTCCTGTTGAGGCGTGTTCGTGATGCCGAGTGAAACAGTTACTTGGCAACAAACGAGCACGTGAAACTGAAGACTTTTTTTTTGCAGTATACGTTATGTGATGGGGCCGGTATACAAAATGGGTAGCAAGATAGGGTTCGTCGCAGACAGGAAACCTTTTCGGGAAAATACGCGATATCTGCAAAACCCGGACCAGTTCCTTCATCCTATTCACAAAATAGATGAATCTCCACATGTGAGACAAAAAGGTTTTTCCTCAGGTTTTCAACTATGGATGTAATGTGTTCTGGAAGTGCATGTATGGGTATGTTAACAAAACAAAACTTCGAGCCTTGGTTCTTACAGTCTTGAATGATATTTTCACTTCAACAAAGTCCAATCTGTTTCTTCTCTCAACGGAGACAGTCTTGAGCGGTGCTTGCCATATTTTAGAGTTGCATCAGATTCCTGCTGGATGCAGGGTGAGAACGATGGCGGATTAGGTCTGCAAAACTCAGATAGGTTGCTCTCTCCTCAGCAAACCATCGTCCAACTTTCTTTCATTTTGAAAGCATGAATAAGGGTATGAGACCAATGCTACAACGCACTGCAAATGTATTTACTTACCTATGGTAAACAGCTTCTACTCCTTCCGTCCTCCTGGTGAGGATTAAAACTATGTTGTGGGGTTTAATTTTCTTCGCTGCACCATAGTGGGGGAGGATATCGAAGTTCAAGTCGGCGTGGTCGGTGAAAATACAGAGATGATTGTGAAGCAGCCGAGACGAAACAATACTTGTTAATTACCATCGCATGGCATGAAATCTACACCTTTTAAACCAGCTTGCACAATAACGAGAGAACGCATCGTTATCTAAAGACCCAGCTATGATTAACATCGGGAATGCATTCTTCATGGTAGTACCGTTTGCTCAATGCCCCACTGGAACCCTGTGGGTGTTCTTCTCGAGCTTCATCGGAACATGCACTCGAAGAATACCATCGCCACAATTGTCAGCTTTGATGGCTTTAACATCAGCATTATGTTTCAAGCGTGTTTTAAACATGTAAGTGAGATACAGGGTTGTATCTTGCTGCGTCGGGTTATGTGTATCGTCTTTCTTGCGTTCGCTCGACTTGCGGCGGTTCCTTCGAAGTCCTTCGTTTTTGATCTCCTCAAGAGCTCCATGTGATCGATAATCTAGGTCTTTAATACGCTTGCCTTTGATCACAAGCTTCAAGTCGTCCACATCTATAGTGATATTTTCTTTACGAACACCGGGCATCTCAATGTCAAAGTAGACCTCCTTCGCCGTGGCTTTGTACGAGTAGTTGGCATAGACTGTATCAGCGTTGCGGCTCGACGGATCATGCGTCTGAAGGACCCGTTTCATCATTCGAACATCATTCTTAAACAGACTGAGCGGAGACCAGTAACTGTCGTGGAAAGGTGCCACATACCACGACATCTTGTGCTACACACCGCTCAAATACAATAACTCAAGACTGACGACGTTGGAGAGATGGGCAAACTGGTAGCTGGACTTCGGAGCTTGAGCACAGGGAAAACTTTCTCACCGAGAAGTTTCAGATACATGTACGGAGAGAGCGATGAGTTCAAGCAAAGCTTCGCGCTACTTTTTGAGTATTACTGCAAATCCGCTTCAGTCCTCGACAACAAACCGCTGGTTATTCTGAGAAATTGTAGAATAATCCATGATTGATAGCAAAGGCGTGTTTATGGACTAGACGGGTTTTCGGGTGTAGCTGGAGAGGTTCAGGAGGCTGATACATCTTCAAAGAAAAATGTGTCTTCTTCCAATAGAAGCAATTACTCCACTCACATAGCATCGGAGAAAGTGGAAATTTCCTGATTCGCGACCACGCAAAGAAAACACCAGATGGTGAGCGATAGTCATGACAGAGGAATTTCATTTCTTCATCGAAACATTGGGAAAAGTGGAATGCAAAGCAACGACAGCACCAACAATCTCACAGCCACGGTGCAATGACGAAACAGTTTCAGTCGTGTTTTTTCCTATTAAAGGTTACTCTCTCGGCAGTCTTATAACAAATCTCGACCAGGAAAACAAATCGCATAATGATTTTATGAATCAATATACGTAAGAAAGGGCTTGAAGTTGAACTTCCTCCCAAGCCCACTACGTGGAAACTGAAGTTCTTCATTGCAAAGATGCGAACTGAGACTGTAATTCTGCAACTAAAGGGCTGGTAAATATCAGAGCTGTAATCTGCGAACAAGCAGACAGTACGCCTATTCGAACTCGGTAAAACTGGATCACGGGCAGTGTAAACTCACCCTTCTCTCTATGCTCGTCACTACGTCCTCGCTGAGAAGCTAGTTTTTGTGAATGGATTAGAGCGGATCAGAATTTGTTCAGTTGTATCAGCCGGATTCAACAGAGAGTGGACGAATTGCCGCAGTATGATTGCATATAGCTGCTGAGGCAATATTGTGTTCTAGGAGTACGCTCGGAAACCAGATAGGGACGCCTATGTCTCAAATCCTCCGGAATACCGCACTGGAAAACATGCAGCGAAAACATGCAAAGATTATTATATGTGACACCTCGTAGCTCCCGTGCAGGCCACGGCAAAACTGTGCACAAAATGTAATCGATAGTATGCTGGAGGACTCGTTGAGGTATGTGCCGCACCGATACAAGTCCTGAATCAGAACCGCCGCAGTGCAGTGAGACGAACAGGGAACTAAATTTGGTTCCGACGATTTGGATTAGCTTGGAACAACTCTTTAAATCGTCTGTCGCGAGTGGAGCGAAATATTCTGTCTCGTAGTTAGTCCCATCTGCATTCTCTGTTTTCCGTCACTTGGCATCACACCACAGGCAGTTCTGTATTCTCATCTCCATACGCCGTACATCCCGTGAACTTCCCAGTAGTTGAAAGAGTAGAAAGAGCATGGAGGGGATTAGTCGGTGAGGTAGTTTGACGCTTGGGCGGCCGATTCTGATCAAGACCATCTCTGTCCAGCTCTCCATCCTGATACAGAGCTCGAGCGTTTGTAAACATGCTTGCTCGTAGTGATACGTACGGGTACCTGATTTCAAAGGCTCTACGAGAGAGCTGGCCGATGCAAGTCGCTATACGCTGCTGTTGGTAAGGGAGATGGTACCAGTCCAGCAGCACACAGGACGTTCAGACTTTGAGCGAGGCTGGCGTGACCCGAGAGATGGCGAACAGAGCACAAAGCCTTTAGTTTTCTTCTAACACCCGGGTCATGTACAGTATACTCAGGAATAGTGTACTTGCTGCTTGAAAGGTTTGAGTAACGGGGGGGATGGGAGGAACTCGTATACCTTGTTCCCTTGAAGATTTTTCTACATCTGCTTTGTGGATTTTGCATATATCGGTGCAGCCTCGCATGTGATCTAAAAAGAAGCAATATTTAACAAATCTTGGCAGTACCCACTGTAATAGTGCACTGTAGTGTAATGTGGAGTACTCCGAAGGGCGAATGACAGTGTCACAGTGCGTCTAGAATGTGCCATCTCAGGCAAACAGTTTAGCGATGCAAAGATTCGAACGGTGCAGACAAATGATGGGTGGGTTACTCTTCACGATATCGCACGTTTCAAAGGTTCTGAAAACATGCTCTAGCTACAAACAGAAGCAACTCACATCTTGGTATGTTTCCCAATAGCAGCCACGTCTCCGATTTCATGACGACAATGAGCACACTCTTCCAATCTGATCCGCTTCCCACAGTGTACCCAGATCTCCCGCATTGAGCGATTACGCTTCCCGAAGATCTCACATCGCAACCTCACACCGCAACCTCACACTGTCAAATCGACTCTGTCTCCGATACTTGTGAAACTTGTCTCTCCTGTCTTTTCATCATTGTCTGCCCCCGATCATACGCAATGGCCTTCCACTTAACCTCTATGCACCGCCACGACGACGCCCTCCCTGGCTCCTTCAGCGACGACCTCCGGCTCATGCGCAGTCTGCTTCACTCAGAGGACACCCGCCGTCCGGGATCATCTGGCAGTCGTACTGTCGAACCCAGCTACACGTACGAGTCGAATGATGAGGAGGCAACTTTCGAAATCGAGATGCCGGGCGTAAGCAAGCACAGCATCACTATCCAGGTGCAAGGCCGCAATTTGGTTGTCATGGGGCGCCGCTTTCGACGCGGGGAGGGGGGGCCGGCGCTGGAGGTGGAACACGAGCAGGAAAACGGCAAAGGGGAGGACCAGGAGGATGATTCGATTGAGGTGCAAGAGTCTGACGCGAAGCCATCGCTGGTGTATTTACTCGAGTCGAGGCTCGGGGGGAATGTGGATGTGAATGGGATTAAGGCGGATAATTATCGGGATGGGGTTTTGACCGTGCGGGTGCCGTTGAAGAAGCAAACGGAATCGCGCAAAATTCAAATCGGAATATGACGTTGGGGGTTATTCAATACTGGGGTAGCGAGCGTTTGTCGAGCGAAGCAATGCTTTCTGCTCAACGTCCGGGTGTTTCGAGGTCTGGCTCTGTTTGAATTTCTGCATGGAGTCGCTACGTGAAAGACTTGCTTCTTTAAGACCCAGCATTTGAGTAGCGTCGGCGCCAATATTGTAAAGTATCTACTCTACTTCACAGCCTGGTAGGTGTGGCTTACCCGTTTCTTGGTTGTAATCTATTTTATTGAGTTTCGGATGCGTCTTTTCATCGTTGCTGCAAGATTTTGTTCAGGTTGGAGACTGCGACGTGAGTTAAGACACGTGATTAGAAGTTACATGTATTCTACACCAGCAACACCAGCAACAGTAAAAACTCGCTGAACCTGCACTTTTCATGTCATGAAATCGGAAATATCGGGAAACATGTAGCCTAGACACTTGCACCGACACCTCTGCCAGCAGGTTGTCCAAGCAAGTCCCTTCAGATAGTTGTTTCGATCTTCAGACCTTGTTCTAAAACTTGCACCCACGAGCATGGAGAAATTGTCGCACTCAGGGAGAGCAAAGTCGTTTCGCATGGCCCAAGCACGACGCTTTTTTATGAAAGCTAGATCACTGCAAGGAAAATCGGTAATGTGAGTTACATCAGATATCTGTCTTTTCTTGAGTTGGTACCGCGGAGGATATTCGTGTTCCTATTTGAGCGCTTCGCATGACCCGTGTCAAACTACTTCAAATCCAGTTCTAAACGCTGCTGCTTACCAATTTATCGATATACAGACATCCCCGTGCTCGATGTGCAGAAGGATAAGCTGAAGTCTACCATGATGCATTGCTTCACAAGTATCGTTACCATCGCAACGTTTTATGAGTAATTCGATTTGATCTTTCAGATTGAACTTAAGGGTTTCATTGTATGCGTTAGAGTGTAGAGTGTAGAACCGCGTCATCCGTTGGTTTGTAATCGCGAGAACGATTCAAAATCAGCATCTAGGCTCGTAATTGCTGTAAAAACGGTGAGGAAGTCAAATATATGTCTTAGTTTATCTCGTTTACCATAACGTCTCCACTTTCGTATCACTCTACTCCATCACAAATGCAGAGACTCCTTGCATACTATAACAGCGGTCTCCTACAACGTTTCTCATGGGACTTGCGTTCACATGCCGATCTGAATCTTCCTCGAATTGTTCCCATTCCTCATCGGAACATAAACCGTCAAGATGCCGTTCTCACAATTATCAGCCCGAATCGAATCAACGTCGGCACTCATCCCCAGTCGCGCCTCCAGCAAGTAAACCATCGCTGTCGTTCCTTCCTTTTCATTCACTTCTACAGAGTCGTCTTTCTCCTTCCCAGCCTCCCCCGCGTTTCCCCCACCCTCGTGCTGCTCCACCTCCACCGGTTTTCCTCCTTGTCCCTTTCGAAAGCGACGCCCCCTCACAACAAGCTTCTGCCCGTCGACCCCAATGCTTATGTTTTCTTTGCTCACGCCGGGCATCTCGATTTCGAAGGTTGCTTCCTTGTCTGTGGCTTCATAGGTATAACTTGGTTCGACGGTCGGTGTGCCGGAGCGCGACGAGTCGTCCGCGTGGAGGAGGCTTTTCATGAGACGTAGATCGTTATTGAAGGAGCCAAAAGGGGACCAGGCGTCGTCGAACATCGGGGTGAGTTGGAGAGACATAGTGTGGGCGGCGGCGTGAGTTGTGCAAAAGATGGACGTCTTGGAGAGCTCGGGAGGTGAAAGAAAAGAAAAGGGTTACCGACGTGATGAAACAATACTGGAGGATCATCCGCCATGGGCTGTGCCTATATAAAGTCTATGCAGTTGACATTCGAAAATATGGTGGTGGCAATCTTGACCTTACACGAGCCTTCCAGAAGCGTTCGCGAATATGGTCTGTCCGGACAGTTGGCGCTGGTGGAGAGTACGAATTGTGGGTACATTGTTGAAAGTTGGGTGAAGCTCACAAAAACCCTGAGTTGAGATGCTGCTGCGTTTGAACGCAAAATGCACGACATCCAGTAATGAACGCGTAACCTCATAGGTTGGGTTCATCTCGGTATCGAAGCTGAGCATTGTCTGACTACAAAGCGACGGACGTGTACCGCTGCATAGGCGATGGAGGGGGTCTATGAGATTCTTGTACAGGCAAAGTTACTGGGGAGCCACACGGCAAACTCATGTACATCACAATGAGATATCGAATGATCCTGCTTTTTTTGAACTGCAGAACAGCTCTCATCGCATAGATTATACTGCAGGCATGCACTTGGCGAGTAGGATTTTGTTTTGAGGTTGTTCATGTTTACTCTTCGGATGCTTTCAAACATGTGGATGCACCACCTCCAGCCTTTCAATTGCATCTAAACTTGCGTTGGAGATACCCTTCACCTGGCTCCCAGTCGAGCTCTCGAACATGTTACAGCGGGCGATCTTTCGAGAAGCGCTGCTCATGTCGATCCGTACAAGGCCATGGCCACTTCGATTATGAGTTGTTCAAATTTCTTACTCCCCAAGAACACTCTCGTAGGTCGGACACAGTTATTCCTTCCCCACACCTACGTATCCGTGCGCAGTAAACTAGCCCGATGTTTTTATTCTTATTTTAAAATTCTTCAACATCAAAGAACGTTCGTGGTGAGCCAAAAAAAAGAAGATGTTGCAACAGGAGAAGAAACGGAATTCGCAGTCACGTAAACTACAGTGTACATGATTCATGCGGTTAGAGATGATGCAAAAGTCTACGAGGTTATGTCTCACATTGCTTTTGCGGACAAAAAACACCAACGGCCATATGCTTTAGCTGCGAAGGGCCACACATTGTCTGGTGTAGAGACATAGTCTGACATGCTGGGCGTTGAGATGTATCTGCTGAGAGCAATCTGCTTGGAATGGACCCAATAATCTCTCCATGTGGTTTCTGTTTGTAGACAAGCCAGGAGGCGACTGCTCAGACTGTGACAGCACACGCATGCATCTGTATCGGCGCTTATTCGGAATATGGACACCAACGTTCCAATGATGCTGTGTTGGTTTGAATGCGCATGTCATGCTGTTTCCATTCGTCGTTCACCACAACTTGGGAAAGATGCGGTTATAACATATGAACACCATACATACACAAAACCTACAGGTTTGCAGTCAATAACCTCTGCTTTACGACAAATATTCATACTATTCCGGATATCTCCAGATCTTTCCAGATTTTTCCTACCTCTTATCTGTCATAACAATATGGATTACTTGAGAAGCCTACGACAAACGAGAAGGGTTCCACGTGCCACGGCGCATGCCTCTTCATCATAGAATCGACGCAAATCAACATGGTGTGATTTGTACGACGAGATTCATTGCCAACAGCCAATGGCAAGTGACTGTAGATTGCCTCAACTTCGACTTCGGGTCAAGTAGGTCAGTATTCACTGCTTAGATCAACCGCCCCAAAAAAAAGTTC
>JAUKWC010021545.1:0-18809 GCA_032356245.1 Endocladia muricata | reverse complement strand
ATACAAGGCAGTGCCATTGTATCTACGCTTTTTTCATAAAGTAAATAAGAGCTTGTCTAAACTTCTTACAACTTACTTACTAATTTTGTTTCCAGTAAAAAAAGCTACTCCAGTACTTATCGCCACGAATGGAAATAAGTACTGAAGTAGCCGTATGTTATATTCTATAAAACAATTTATTTCTAAGTATCTACTCAGAATAAATTTAGTGCGAAACTACAAACTTACGGTTTGATTGTCCCTGAGCGTTGGCCAGGCGAACGAAATAAACACCGTTGGCTAAACCGCTGACGTTTAATTCTTCTTTGTGCGTTCCAATCGCAAAGTTACTTTGTCCAAGGGTAGCCACCTGACGTCCCAATACATCGTATACACCAATCTCTAAAGGCGTATTCTCGCTGGTAGAAAAATTGATTAACAATTGATCGCTTACCGGATTAGGATAAACCGAAAGCTCACCTACTGCCGTTAGCTCATTGGTAGAAGTTAACAAGTCCATCTCCACGGGGTAAGGCTGTGCTTCAAATATGAGCGTCGAAATATTTTCATCATAAATAACGGTCCCAGTAGCATCCGTCAATTTAAAAGTTGCCTCATTCAGGCTAAAGATAGGAGTAAATCCATCTCTATACGCATCTACTAGTAAAAATTCGTAACAACCCGATGCTGCGTCCGACGGCAAGATAATTTCTTCTGTTATCAACACATCATCTGCGTAGACTCCTGGATCATCCGGTGTTACAGCGACAGCTCCACCAGCTTCTCCCACCAATTCGTTTCCACCGGAGGCAAGAATGTTACCATTTTCATCGGTAAACTGCCAGTAAGCTTCGTAGGCATAATCGGTCAATTGCAATTCCATGGTAACCGTATTCTGATCTGTATATCTCCGCGTAAAGCCATTTGATACCACATTTTCTTCTAAACTATTGTTGGCACCTCCATTGATGGATACCATCTCATAAGTTATATCTTCGGATTCGTCTAAAGTAATCTCGTCTAAAGTAATAGAAGCATAGTTTCCGGAAGTAACCGTTCCCGTCCAGATAAAATTCTGTACGTTACCACCCCGGGTTATATCTATCCCTACATTAGTGATGTCATTGGCACCCTGATTTTGTATGGTAATTATTCGGTCAAAGCTGTAACTTTTACAGAAATCAGCTGGATGATCACTGGCAGATACTACTATCGCTTTATTGACTACCTCCACACTATTTATCACACTAAAAGGTGCAGATGTGAAAGCCTCAAATTCTCCACCTTCAAATATTACCCCACCGGCAGGATCTAATAAACGGAAGTAACCGTCTCCTTCGAAACAACATATTCCATCTCCAAATATATCATAAATTCTAAATTCGTAACAGCCATCTTTAGGTACCGCTAATGGTGTAACGTATAGTGTATCATCGAGGTAACCATCCGGCCCGAGCGGATCTATCCGGCTACCACCACTAAATAGTAGGTTTTCGTTTTCGTCTACTATTTCCCAATATGTTTCCGCACCGTAGCCATCCGTTAGTACCTCTACAGTCAGATTATTACCATCTGACTCGGCCCCCACACTGGACTCAGCAGAAAGGGTATTATCCGTAGGGCTATCATCCGTAGCACCATTAGGAGTAGAAGCGGACATTTCAATATTCGTATCTTCGTCAATAGTAATTTCTGCGAAAGTGATTTCCTCCACTGCGTACGTACCAAGCGATCCCGTCCATTCTATTGTTTCTGTCAGGGTACCATTTATCGTTAAATTTATGTTTACAGCAGTAAGAATTTCAGAACCTAGATTTTGTATTTTTGCAGTTGGAACGAAAGTTTCCGACTGACAGAAAAGTTCTTCCGCCCCGGAATAATCGTATAAAAAGACGTTGTTAACGCCCGCTTCTTCCGGACAAGATTGCACAAGGTCGTATAGCTCTTCGGTACCAATTTGATTAAACTCAGTAATGATTCCTCCCGGACATACGTAGTAAAGGGTAGGAAAATAGTTGATAGCTAGTGTCTCCGAGAGACTTCCATCGTCAATGATGGGATAGTCCGTTCCTTCTACCCAGTTTCCCAGCGTAATACCATTACAACCATCAGGTCCATAAAGGCAATCCGTGTTAGTACTTCCATCTCCTTCGATCATAAAAACCATCAACTCATCCGTTCCTTCCGGGCCGTACTCCGTATAAAGTTCTTCCAGGACACCAGACTCGTGGTAATCCCAACAAGGGCCACACCAGGTGGCGGAAATGTCAAGAACAACAACTTTTCCTTCATCCAGTATATCGTACAGCGTCCATTCGTTCCCATCCAAGTCCGTACCGGTAAAATTGGGAACCGTTGAACCACTCTCTAATTGACCTTGAGCCTGATAGCTCATCAATATTAAAAATGTAAATAAAAGTGTAAATATCTTTTGCATAAGGTATAAATTTAGGTTAAAAATTTTTAAAAAGTTATTTGTATCAAAATTAAATGTTTTACACGTAAAAAAATAGAATTTTATAACAAAAAATGGAATTCAGATAGCTATACTCTACTCGTATAATTATAATTTTAGGTATCACTATCTTTAATATGGTATTTCATTTAGAAAATAAAATGGAATTTAAATAAATGTAAAATACAGTATACTTATTCTAAGGGACTCTATTTTCTTCCAGGGGAATAGTCATTCATCTTTGTGGTCGAATGAGGCGACGGGCAAGTTGATTTCCGTTCTATCTTTTCAAAATTAACGCAGTATGGATATGATGGCTGGGCGGTGCTGGAATGGGAATGCTGCGTCAAAAACAATGAGCAGGGTACCGCAGAAGGGGCCACTTTTATTAAAGAGCGATTGGTTTTTGGCCTTTAGCAATTGGCGCTCTTTCGACGCGAAATTTCTTTAAAATAGCATACCTCTTAATTCGCAGGATTCTTTGAGATTACTCTTTGAAGTTGCGGTTGAGGTTAAAAAAATCTAGACATCTGATAAAAAAGCGTAGATACAAGGCAGTGCCATTGTATCTACGCTTTTTTCATAAAGTAAATAAGAGCTTGTCTAAACTTCTTACAACTTACTCACTAATTTTGTTTCCAGTAAAAATCCTTTTTCGTCCAGGAGTTGCAGCATATAGATCCCCGTAGGTAACCTGCCTAAATCCATCCACTGTCGTTCCCCCATTCTCAGATGTAACATTTCCTTTCCGGACATCGCGTTAACCCTGACGGAAGCTACGACAGCATCCGGATTTTCGAGATTGAATAATCCGGTACTTGGATTGGGATATACCTGAAAGGTAAAGTCAGGGATATTTTTAGTAGAAGTACTCACGGAGGAATTAAAGACAAAATAGGCCATTTTATTTGCGTCCGCATTATTTGCGTGTGCAACGTTTACTTCCACAAAAGCGTACCCTTCGTAGATGCCATTTGGATACAAATGTACATCCAGTCTCGAAGTAGCATTCGCCGCCAGATCTATTTCCGCTTCTGCTACGGTAGGAATATAGCATCCATTTTCATCACATACCGCAAAATCCCAGCCTTCGGTGGCCTCGACAATATTCCGGGTCCATTTGAAGGTTTTCGTTTGAGGAATCGCATTAGTAAAAGTATTGTGGGCGACGATATCATCGGATTCAATCACCTCTGTCATCAACGTATCTACATCTACCGTTATCTGTGCGATCAGATGGGTATTAAGCGTAAAAAAAGCAAAAAATAAAAGACTGGTAAGTATATTTTTTTTCATAATTAAAATTTTTAAAAAAGCTACTCCAACACTTATCGCCACGGATGGAAATAAATATTGAAGTAGCCGTGATTATTAGATTATATAAACCAATTTATTTCTGAATATCTACTCAGAATAAATTTAGTGCGAAACAACAAACTTACGGTTGGATTGTCCCTGAGCGTTGGCCAGGCGAACAAAATAAACACCGTTGGCTAAGCCGCTAACGTTTAACTCCTCCTTGTGCGTTCCAATCGCAAAGTTACGCTGTCCAACGATAGCCACCTGACGTCCCAGCACATCGTATACGCCAATCTCTAAAGGTGTATTCTCGCTGGTAGAAAAATTGATTAACAATTGGTCGCTTACCGGATTAGGATAAACGGAAAGCTCACCTATTGCCGTTAACTCATTCGTATTCGTAGGAGTTAAAAGATCTACTTGCACCGTATAAGGCTGTCTTTCAAAAGGGAGCGTCGTGATATCTTCATCATAAATAACGGTACCCGCGGCATCCGTTAATTTAAAAAATGCAGGGTCCACTGTGAAGAAGGGACCAAATCCATCAGCGAATCCATCTATCAGTAAAAATTCGTAACAACCCGACACCGCATCCGCCGGTAAAATGATTTCTTCCGTTACCAAAGCATTCTCTGCGTAGGCTCCCGGATCACCAGCTGTCGGTTCGGAGGCAGGAACTCCACCAGCCGCACCGACTAATTCGTTTCCGCCGGAAGCAATGATATTTCCACCTTCATCCGTTAGTTGCCAGTAAGCTTCGTAGGCAAAATCAGTCAGTTGCAATTCCATCGTCATGCTAGTCTGATCCGTATATCTTAGTATAAAGTTATTCGAAGCCTCATTTTCTGCTGCACCACTATCAGCAACACCGTTAACGGATACAATCGTATACGTTACATTCACAGATTCTGCTACGGTAATCTCTTCCAGCTCAATAGAAGCATAATTTCCGGAAGTAACCATACCCGTCCAGACAATATTTTCAACCTCACCACCCTGCGAGATATCCATTCCTATAGTCGTAATGTCATTAGCACCCAAATTCTGTACTGTAACTACCGGAGTGTAGCTATAACTTTGACAAAAACTCTCCTCCTGACTGCTGGCAGCGATCACTCTTACCTTATCAAGTACCTCAACGCTGTTGATGACACTAAATGGTATAAAATCCTGACTCGCAAATTCTCCTCCTTCAAACACTACTTCACCGGCAGGATTTAATAAACGGTACGAACCGTCACCTTCCACACAGCATATTCCGTCTCCAAACGCATCGTAAATTCTAAATTCGTAACAGCCATCTTTAGGTACCGTTATTGCCACATTATACTGTGTATTGTTGCCTAAACCATCCGGTCCGAAGGGATCTACCCGGCTACCACCACTAAACAATAAATTTTCGTTTTCATCTACTACCTCCCAGTACGTTTCGGCACCAAAATTATCCGTTAATAATTCCAGGGTCAGATTATTACCATCTACCTCTTCGGATACACTCGCCATAGTAGAAAAAGCATTGTCTTCAGGACTGTCATCGCTGACACCATTAGGAGCAGCAGCAGTAATTTCAATATTTGTGTCTTCCGTAATGGTCAGCTCTGAGAAAGAGATTACTTCCGCCTCGAACGTGTTCAAAGATCCACTCCACGTTACTGTTTCTGTCAGGGTACCATTTATAATTAAATCTAAGGACGCGGCAGTAAGTACTTCAGAACCTACATTCTGTAATCTTATCGTTGGAACAAAAGTTTCCGACGCACAAAAGGATCCTTCTGCTCCGGAATAGTCCAGCAAAGAAAGATTATTAACGCCCACTTCCTGCGGACAGGTTTGAACCAGTTCGTATATAGCTTCGGCACCAATCTGATCAAACTCAGTGATAATCCCTCCCGGACAAACATAATATAAGGTAGGAAAATAAGTAATGGCCAGCGTTTCTGCCAGACTTCCATCATCAATGATTGGATAATCCGTTCCTTCTACCCAATTTCCTAATGTGACTCCATTACATCCAGAAGGTCCGTACAGACAATCCGTATTGGTGGTTGCATCTGCTTCGATCATAAAGACCATCAACTCATCCGTTCCCTCCGGTCCGTACGCCGTATAAAGTTCTTCCAAAGCACCGGACTCATGGTAATCCCAGCAGGGACCACACCAGGTGGCGGAAATATCAAGAATGACGGTTTTTCCTTCGGCAAGTACATCGTAAAGGTTCCATTCGTTTCCTTCCAGGTCTGTACCCGTAAAGTTAGGAGCCGTCGAACCGCTCGGCAGTTGAGCCTGAGCCTGATAGCTCATTAGTATTAAAAATGTAAATACAAGTGTAAATATCTTTTGCATAAGGTATAATTTTAGGTTAAAAATTCTAAGAAAATTATTCTTATCAAAATTAAATGTTTTAAAGGTAGAAAAATAGACTTTTATAATAAAAAATGGAATTCAATTAATTACTATTCTGTCTTAGTTTTTAAATGGAAAGATGTTATCAAACATGATATAACTTTCATTTTAGAAAAAAAGTGGAATTCAGATGATTATGAAATGTATTTTTTGTCTACCATTATACTTTTATACAAGGCAATGGCCCTTAAAAGAGCGGTGATTATGATTTATCTAAGTCGATTTTTAGCGGATTCCCTTCGTATCTGTTTCCCAACATTATTTGTCCTACTTTACGTATCTTGTGATATTTCACGTAAATGCTTACCCGGACCTCCATCAATTGACGGCCATTGAGGGCTTCGGACCAGTGCTTCTAACCTAATCTCGATGTATCCAACAAATCGGTTACTCCTTATCAGTATTTTCTGGATTCTCTGTTTTCAACTTCAGGCTCAGTCTGTATCCGGTACCATTACTACTCAAAACGGCGAAGCCGTTGAAAATGTTATCATACAATTACAGGGCAGCAGTATTGCCACTGCTACGGATACCGACGGAAAATTTTCAATCAAAAATCTACCCGCTGGAAATCAGATTCTGGAAATATATCTGACTGGCTACGCTACGCGTACGGACACCCTTGATGTTACCGAAGCGAATATTTCTCTGGACCTGACACTGGAACCCGACCCGCTTGATTTGCAAAGCGTCGTCGTCACGGGTACTTACCAGACGGATACAAAACTGGACGCGCCAGTTTCTATCACGACCCTATCGACGAAGGATATTAGCATTCGTAATGCACGGGGTACGGCCGATTTGCTCAAGGCAGTTCCGGGGATATACGCAGATGCCAGTGCGGGAGAAATTTATACGAGGATTTATACCCGCGGAGTGGCTTCCTCGGCGGAAGATGATCTGGGCTGGTATTATGTTTCGCTTCAGGAAGATGGCTTACCCGTAACGTTGGTACAATACGCCTATTACAGTCCCGACTTATTTCACCGGACGGATCTGACGACCCAGCGGGTGGAAGCAATTCGCGGAGGAAGTGCGGCCATCACGGGCATCAATGCGCCAGGTGGAATTTTTAATTTTATATCTAAAAAAGGAAGCAGTAATCGTAGCCATCAGCTGGAGACCACATTAGGTTTACAGGGCGACGGAAACTTATCAGGACGCCTGGACGGAAACTTTAGTGGCCCGCTGGGCAAAAATAACTGGGCCTATAATATGGGTGGTTTTTACCGGTACGACCAGGGGCCCCGCAACGTAGATTATCCCTGGGCAAAAGGTGGCCAGTTGAAAGCCAATATCTCTAAAACCTACCCGCAGGGACAGCTTAATTTTTACGCAAAATATCTCAACGATCAAACTAACCGCTACTTAGGACTGGCCGCTACCGGCTGGGATGATCCACAACCTGCCTTCGGTCAGGATTTTAATACGACCGCTTTGTTATTGCCAACCGTTTCGGGAGAACTACCCGATCCACGGGATAGATTTGAGCAGGAAAGTCCCCGGACCCGATCTTTTAATACGGCCAATGGTGTTCGTACCAAAGATTTTACCGCTGGTTTTTATCTGACCAATCAACTGAAGTCGGGATGGATTATGGAAAATCGTTTTAAGGCAAGTACCAAGTCGGCCAACTGGCAAAATACTATTTCCAGCGTACGACTCGGACTCGATAACTTTATTCCCTACTTTCTGGGTAATGATTTCGATTCTTTTGGACAAGTTGTTTTTCGTGATCCGGCGACCGGAGCAATTCGTGCCCAGGTCAATAATCTGGGATCGTTGGGTCCCTTTAGTGGAATGGATGCTTCTTTTCAATATTTGACGGAGAGCCAACTACCCAACGATGCCTTACTCGGAACGGCACTCTGGCATAAAACGGATAAAGTAACGGACTTGATGTATAAGGTAAATGTGAAAAAAAACTGGGCGCAACATCGGATTAATTTAAGCTTATTTGCCGGACACTCGGCCGTTAACTCTTTTACGCAGGGTAGTTTTGCTTACGCTACTTTTGAAAATGAACCGGAGATGTTACGAGTTACACTGGAAAATCCGGGTGCTCCCGTTATTCAACTTTCTGATGAAAATGGCCTGGCCAATTACGGTGGCCTGTTTTATAACAATTCTTTGGCAGATGTTGCGCAGGTGCAGTTATCCGCCAGTGATACCTGGCAGGTTACCCCCAAACTGCGTTTTGATCTGGGAGCCGGATTTGAATATATTAATCATACCGGATTAAAAGATCGCGCTAATCCTACGACGGTACCAGGTGGCCGGGATGGTGATATAAATACGGCGTACGATAATTTTACGCTGGTTCCGGAAATACCAAAAGATTCCTTTGACTTTGCGTATAGCTACCTGAATTTATCTTTGGGAATCAACTATAAGCTTGACGAACAGCACGCCATTTTTGGACGATTTACCCGTAGTCATAAGGCTCCCGAATTGAATTACTATTTTAATAATTTTGAAAATTTACCCGTTGACCAAAAGGGACGAGTTCAGGAGATTACACAGGCCGAACTTGGTTTTAAACAACAACACAAAACAGTTAATATTTTTGCCACGGCTTTTTGGAGTCAATTGAATAATGTTGGCTTTTCAGAATTTGTTTTTGACCAATCCGGAATGGAAGGCATCTTTTTTACACCCGAGCAAATTAACAAAACTACTACGATTGGTCTGGAACTGGAAACGGTCTGGCAACCATTGCCCGCTTTAAACTTTCGTTTATTGACGACGCTGCAAAAAGCAACTGCTACTAAATTTACGGTCTACGATACGGCGGGTAGCTTTGACGTAGAAGACGACCAAATTCTTGATTATTCCGGTAACGAACTGGCCCACCAACCGCCATTGACCGTAGAATTTATTCCTACTTATCAGAGAGGTGATTATCAATTTTTTGCGGCGTGGCGATACCTCAGTGAGCGTCAGGCCAACGTTGCAAACGCGCATCAGCTTCCCGGCTTCAGTACATTCCGGGCGGGTATCAGCGGTGCTCTTTCTAAAAATATTTTTGTCTCGCTGATTTGTAATAATATTTTTAATAGTACCGGTTTGATGTACTCTTTCGGTCTTAACCAATTTGGGAGTAGCTCGAATGCCGCTACACCGGAATTCGTGGCGGAGAATCCGGATGCTGGTTTTATTGTGATGCCGGTGCTACCGAGGACAGTGGTGCTGAAGGTTGGTTATGGGTTTTGAGGGGTTTATGTTGTTAAGTTGTTGAGTTTACTCTAAAAACTTAAATTTCAAAGGGTCGCGCAGAGAAGCAGAGACCCTCTTTCGTGTATATCTTTTATTGCGAAAAGATTAGGTATTTTAACTTTAAATAAAATTAAAGCAAGTATAATGTTTTTTTTATTGAAAATTTTAAACTATGAATATTACTTCCAAATTGCCAGCCGTTGGTACCAGTATTTTTTCGGTGATGTCTGCGCTTGCTAATGAGCACGGGGCAATTAATTTGTCTCAGGGGTTTCCTGATTTTGATTGTCCGGAGGAGTTACAGAACCGGGTAAATTATCATTTAAAGAATGGAAAGAATCAGTACGTTCCGATGGCCGGCGTACCTTTACTAAGGGAACGACTGGCAAAAAAGATGGAACAATCCTACGGTACGAAAATTAATTCGGATACAGAAATTACGATTACAGCGGGGGCGACCCAAGCTTTGTTTACCGCCATCACCGCTTTTGTACATCCGGGCGACGAAGTGATTTTAATTGAACCTGCTTACGATTCTTACCGGCCTGCCATCGAACTGGCGGGTGGCGTGCCGGTCATCTACGAACTGCACGGCCCCGAGTATCAGATGGACTGGCAGCGTTTCGCAGCACACATTTCTCCTAAAACAAAAATGATCATCGTCAATACGCCGCATAATCCCATTGGTAAAATCAGAAGTGCGGAAGATATGGCTGCGCTGGAACGGTTGACGAATGGAACGGATATTCTGGTTTTGTCCGACGAAGTTTATGAGCACTTAATTTTTGACGGGAAGCAGCACCAGAGTGTTTTACGGTTTCCGGAATTATTTAAGCGAAGCTTACTGGTCTACTCTTTTGGAAAAACTTTTCACAGTACGGGCTGGAAATTAGGGTATTGCGTGGCGCCGGAATTATTGATGCGCGAATTCAGAAAAGTTCATCAATACAATGTCTTTTCTTGTAATTCATTTGTGCAATACGGGATTGCTGACTTTCTGGAAAATCCGGAAACTTACCAACAATTGCCGGAGTTTTATCAACAGAAGAGAGATTTTTTTAGTCAGCAAATGCAAGGTTCGGCGCTTAAACCGCTGGCTTCCGAGGGTTCTTATTTTCAACTGTACGATTACAGTGCGGTCAGTGATTTGCGGGACACGGAATTTGCCAAATATTTAACGACGGACGTTGGGGTGGCCGTTATTCCAGTTTCTGCTTTTTATAGTAGTGGCCACGATGAGAAGGTGGTTCGTTTTTGTTTTGCGAAACGGGAAGAGACTTTGGCAGCGGCGGGAGAATTGTTGAGAAAAAATGAATATTGAATGCTGAATTTCCAAGATTGGATATTGATTTGTTGACCACCCCTGATTAACATTGACCTTTTTTTTATTTTTTAAAGTGGGCTGTAACATTTTGTGAACTAGACTCGTCGGTATTTTTAGATGGTGATTAACGAGATTATTTTTGTTGATATTTCCAATATTCTAAAAAACCTAGCTTATGAAAATCTCAACACTTTTTATTTTATTATTTCTCGGTGGTGGCAGCTTGTTGATGGCACAGTCTCCTATTTTTATTACTGGAAAGATCACGGATAAAAAGACGGGCGAACCGATTGCTTATGCGCACGTAGGGATTCCCGAAAAAGGCATCGGTACTACTACGGGATATGATGGTCGATTTAATTTTAAGGTTCCCAGCTATTACGAGCAATCGACGCTGACCGTTTCTTTTATTGGTTATAAAACATTTCGGTTTCCCATTCAAAAAATAAAAAAAGAACTGGAGATACAACTGGAAAGAGCGAGCAACGATCTGACCGAAATCATCGTCATGGACCCTTCACAGGTAGAAAATATTGTACGACGCGCCGTCAAAAATATTCCAAAAAATTACCCTACGCATTCTACTAAATCTCTAGGCTTCTACCGGGAGTCCCGCACGGACGAACAACTGAATCATACCTACATGGCGGAGGGTGTTTTAAATATTCAAAAAAAGAGTTACCGAAGTAAAAAAGAAGGATACGTGAGTCTGGTACAGGGGCGGAGAATTAATTTAAAAAATCCATTGGATACAATTATCCGGAGTGGTTTTACTTCGGGACACATGGCGGCGCACCGTTTTGATGTGGTACAAAACCGGGAAGACTTTTTGGAAGAACGCTTTTTTCCAGCCTATAAATACTGGATTGAAAGTATGACGACTTATAATGGAAAAGCGGTATATATTATTGGATTTGATAAAGATCCGGAAGGGAAGCCACTAATCAGAAAGAAAAAAAAGTTTGCTATATTCAATAACGACGATGTTCGTTATACCGCTCGCTTACAAGGTAGAATTTTTATTGAGAAAGCCTCTTACGCAATCATCAAAGCGGAATTTAAAATCCGAAAAAAAGGGCTTAGAAAAGTTAACGATTATCCGCTCTACGCGGGCAACTGGGACGCAAATGCCTACGTGGTCAACTACCGTAAAGTAGGTAATAAATGGTATTTCAGCGATGCGGTACGGGAAGGAGTGTATGGTGGTGGCGGTATGTATACCAATGAGATAATGATTACCGAAATCAATCCGGAAGAAGCCGAAGCAATTCCTTATCTGGAACGGATCGGACGGGGCAGTGCTTTTTCCCGGATGACGGGTAGTTATAATTCCGATTTTTGGCAAAACTATAATACCACGCCTTTTAGTTCTCAATTGGCGGCCTCGATACAACAGCTGGAAAATGCCCAAAAAGCGAAAGAAGTATTTAATAATAATTATATGCTATCGCTACAGGAACAACGGGATTCTATCCGGGCCGCAGAAATTCTGAAAGCCAAAGAAACGGCCGCCGCGAAACTGGCCACGGGAGAAATCAGTGCCGTAGATTACGAAGAAATAATTACGGAACGTCGTCCGGTAACGCGATCAAAAAGAAACCAGCGGGGCTATGATCTTTTTAATTTTACGTTTGGAGCGGGTACACACCTGACGACGACCCGGCAAGAAAATCTAAGTATTCATCTACTATCCGACGATACGAATCCCGTCCCGATAACCAGCCTGACGGATGCTATCGGTACCCGAAACCTGGAACTAATCTCGCACTGGAATCTGGATTTTTATTTTAGAAAAAACTTTTTTGTCCGAGCAGGTTCGGGCTGGGATTATGGCAACAGTATTTATAAAGAACGAAACATTGGTATCGGAACGAGGGTTAATTTATCCCGGCAAAGACCATTTTATTTCAAAGCAGCGGTACAGTATAGTAACTTAAAGTACGCCAGAAAGCTGGGCCATGCCGACTCCGACTACGGTAAATTCAAACTGAACGGAGAAAAATTTAAAGGCGATTCTTTTGCGCTGTATTACGGGAGTCGGACGCATAATCTTAAAATCTCCGGGGCACTTTCCATCGAGCTGGACCCGGGCCGGGAATTTTATATCAGAGGTTCCTATTTTATGCCTTTCGGCCAACAGGCGGAAGTTTGGGTAAAAGAGCGAAAACAGATTTTCAGAAAAAAAGAACGCATAGCGGTGGAAGACCGACGGATCGCGGCGTTTAGCGATGATGTCCCTTTTGTGGACGAAGGACTACCAGCGGTAAGCTTTTCTATTTCCGTAGGACTATTGTTTAAATAAAAAATAAAGGAGACCTTATAGGATAGGGGATGTCTTCTTAATGGAAGTGTTCGTCCCATTAGTTCGCAGCCGGAATACCGTCCTGGCATAATAGCTTTAAAATCATTAATATATTCGATGGTATAAACGGTTGGTGTGGAACAGAATTTGCTTATGGTTAATCATATCATTTTCCCAAAAAACCTCAGAGCAAATTCTATGCGATTCCTCTTTTTATTTTTTATTTTTCTGATACAATTACCCGTCCAGGCTTCGAGTCGTCAGATGGATAGCTTACTCGGTATTCTGAATCAGGGGCAGAAGAATGAAAATAGTATAGAGCTGGCGGGTATTCATTTAGAACTAGGAAATTTGTTAGCCTCCCAGTCCGAAGAGAGATACGAAGAATCCATTTATCATTTTGATGCCTGTGCGGTAATAGCATTAGAAGAAAAAACGTATAGATTAGCTGCTTCCGCCATTCTTAAATCAGGAATAAGTTATAAAAGAACAAACAATTTTCAGAAAGCACTGGAGCAACTCTATCGTATAGTAGAATTTGAGAAAGGTGTTATTGAAGAATCGACCCGAGCCAACGGACACACTATAATTTCCTCTATTTATCAAACTTTGGGAAATTACGAAAAAGCGTACGAGCAACAGATGAAGGGGCTGCTTATTTTTGAAGTAGAAAAAGATTCTATTGGAATTGCAAATAGTCATTATAATATAGGTAATATTTTCTTTTATCAATTACAATACGAAAAGGCGCTGGAGTCTTACCAAAAAGCCAAATTAATCTGTGATGCGTTAAGAAAAGAACAGAACATTTATTCCTGTCTGGCAGCCATGGGTGCGGTACACGCCAAATTAGAACTACACGAAGAAAGTTTGGAATACAACCGACAATCCCTTAAGCTGGCCGAGAAGCTAAAGTATAAAACTGGAATCGCTTACGCTAAAGGGAATATTGCCACTAATTTTGTTACTCAAAAAGAATTTAGCAAAGCGGAATCATATTATCAGGAAGCCATCCAATTAAAAACAGCACTTGGTGATACAAACGGTGCTATCGGTAGCATGATCGGAATTTCTGAGTTGTACCTGAAATGGAACAAAGCTGAAAATGCCAGAACTTATCTGGAAAACGCACTGATTTCCGCCGAAGGGTTAAATAGCCGGAGCCGCCGATCTGAGATTTACAGACATCTTTCACTGGCCTACGACCAACTAGACCAACCCTTGGTAGCTTATAAATATAATAAGCAGTACGTCATTCTCAAGGATTCTTTATTAAGTGAAAAAACGCTGGAAGAGATGGGTGCTTCCAAGCGAAGATTTGACTTACAAAAATCCCAGCACGAAATTCAGCTCTTGAAAAAAGGGAACGAACTGCTGGCAAAAAACGAAAAAATCCGTAAACAGCAAATTTGTCTTTTCGCGGTTACTTCCGTAGCTTTTTTCTTGTTCTTTCTCTGGAACAGAAATAAATTAAAATACCAGAATAAAGTCAACAGATTACTAGAGGAGAAAAATTTGCTCTTAAATTCCAAGAACGAAGAAATTCGTATTAAAAATAAACAGCTGGAATATACCAATCAGGACCTGGAGCAATTTGCGTACGTGGCTTCCCACGATTTGAAGGAGCCGCTGCGGATGATTAATTCTTATACCCAACTTTTAAAACGCAGATACAGTAGTTCGTTCGACGAATCAGGTAATGAGTTTATGCATTATATCATCGATGCGGTGAGCCGTATGGAAACGCTCCTAAATGACCTGCTGGATTTTTCCAGGGCTGGCAGCAAGGAGATGCCGAAAAAATTTGTTGCTGCCGACGATGTGATGTTGGTGGTCAAATCAAATTTGCGTCACTGCCTGGAACTACAAAATGCAACCCTCATCGTAAATAGTGAAAACCTACCACTGGTAAAAACACAGAAAACACAGCTGTTACAATTATTACAAAATCTGGTTAGCAACGGCATGAAATTTCGGGGAGCAAAAGATCCCATCGTAGAAGTAGATGCGAAGCCCTCAGGTAATGGCTATCTTTTTTCTGTCAAAGACAATGGTATCGGTATTTCGAAAAAGAACCTCGAAAAAGTTTTTGAAATGTTTCGTCGTTTACATACCCGCGAAGAGTACGAGGGCACGGGCATCGGTCTGGCTACCTGTAAAAGAATTGTTACCAGCTGGGGTGGTGATATCTGGGTCGAATCAACAGAAGGTGAAGGAAGTACGTTTTTCTTTTCCGTTCCGGGTAGCGCAGTACAAATTCCAGCAATTGCGGAGGCTTCGGTGTAATATTTTTTACTACAACTTCTTCCAATAAATAACCTTATCGTCTCCTTCCTCCCAAAAATCCCGTATTACCGCTTCCTTCTCGTAGTTTAAATCTTCGTAAAATTTTCTCGTCAACTTAAAATCAGGTGACCCGGAAGTATCCACAATTAATATTCGTTGTCCTGCGTCCTTTAAGCGCTTTTCCAGGTAGGCCATCATCTTTGCTCCGATTCCTTTTCCCTGAAGATTACTTTTTACACCAATGGCATAAAGATTATAGGTTCCATCGGTGAGTTTTTCGGGAGCACAGTATCCGATGGATATGGGTACGTCGTTTTCGATTGCGGTAAACCAGATATCCTGCGAATCCGGATTACCAAAAAAGTCTGAAATCATGTCTTCCAGCATTTCAGCAGGAAACAGCTCGATGGAATTAAGTACTTTTTTAAGATCAGGAATATCCGATTTTATAATTTTTCGTATTGATAAACTCATGGTGATTACTTTGGCGATTTGTTTTTTAATTTCCTTACCCTTCTTTCTATCTTTCCAGCAGATAAGTTACCGAATTTATTCACAAGATTAATAAAATTTTGAAATTCTGAGTAATATTTATACCTATTTCCATCTAATTCGTCACTGGATAATCTATTGCTTCGTTCTATGGTATTGATGTGATTTCCCCATTTAAATTCCAAAAGAAAAGGTGGAAGCTGATTGGTTTTAGTTGAGTATTTCACCTCTGCGTTGGTGGACCTATGAAAGCTTTTGATCAAATATTCAGACTCATTTTCTTTATCTGCGAAAATGTTGGGGTTAATTCATAAATAATTATCTGAGGAATATCTGAGTAAAAAGGAGATACGTTATAATTGGTTAATCTGACCATTGAATCCTTATCTATCTCCGTTAATGGCAGTTGCCCGGTTTGATGGAAGATAAAACTGTAAGTCAATTCGTGGATATATGGTTTATACTGAAAATCGGTCGTGTATAAAATTCCACCATTTTTCATAATGTCAGGGAAGAATAATACCCCACTAAGATACAAAACTCCCCACTAAATTACCACAAATACAAAATCGCCGAAATTTCCTAAAATCACCTAATCTCCCTTTAAAATCGACAAAATAAGCGATTTAAGCCGTTTACAAACGACTACAAACGGCATTAAACAGCTATTCAACGACTATCACCTCCACCCTCCCTTATCTTTGTAGTACAGATATTCTGGAAGATTAGCAATCTCCATTTATCTCAACATTTTATAATTACTACATACTTAAATACTACAACATGAATAATCTTAAAAACAGCGTACACTTAATCGGACACCTCGGTAAAGATCCCGAAGTCCGGACTTTTGAAGACGGCCGCAAGCTTGCCAAGGTGACCATTGCGACCAAAGACACTTACAAGAATGCCAACGGTGATAAAGTCATCGAAACACAATGGCATAACCTCGCCGCCTGGGGCAAGACCGCCGAGCTGATGGAAAAGCTTTTATCCAAAGGCAACGAAATCGCCATTCAGGGAAAACTGACACACCGGACTTACGAAGATAAGGAAGGCACCACCCGTAACTTTACGGAGATTATCATCAACGAGTTTATGAAAATTGGAATGGCCGTACGGGCTTAGGAAACTACCTTTGGAAAGTCCGATCTCAGCTGATATATAAGACGGTTCTTTTAAAGTTTTTACGGTATAAGTAGAAGGAGAAAATAAATTTTCTCCTTCCCACTTATTTTGATCCACCGCCATTGTTCGATGTTTTCAACGCCCCGCTCATTCGACGAGAGTGGGGTGTTTTTAATTTTTGTAAAAAAAATAAAGTTAAAGAAAATAGGAATACTTTCTGCTACAAATCTGCCTGGGGATGTTTCCTTAAGTGTGTCTGAGCCGGGGCTTCCTTTAGGACTTTGAGGTGTGGGCGGCCGGAGACACGCTTAATTGAATGGTTCCTCTGTCTCTAAGAAAACATTTAAATTTGCCAATTGCAGCCAATTAATATAAATAAAATCGATACGCTACATCAACGTAAAAAAGATCGCAGCACGATCTCATTATATTAACCACGACATACCCATTAAACATCGACCCCGGAGTGGATCGGATAACTCGAATTATCTTAGTGAGTAAAGATCAAATAATAGCTTCCACATCTGTGGCTAAAAACCTCTCAGACACATCAAAAAGAACACCCTATTCTTTTACTGAACAGGATGCTTTAAACCATTAATTTTCTAAACAAAAAAATCTACCGAGTAGCAACTAGTGCCGAAGGCACTAAGTATATATGTATATAGATCGAGGGTACTTGGTGTATACTTGGGTGTATTCATTACCGTTATTTATTCAACTAATTGCACGTTTATAATTGGAATTTACAATTATAATTAACGGTTAGTCAATTAATAGGAAACTAAAATACACGGATATACTTTAAAGACATTCTCATAAATACAAGCATTTTACGCGTTATAATCAAATCAACAAATCAACAAGCGAAGCGATTCAACAAATCAACAACTTAGTCCCTTCTGCACTAGTACCCGTGTACCTCACCACCCAGATTATCCTTAATTGAGATCATCTGCGGACCTCCCTCGTAATAAATCATTCCCCCCGTACTGGCATTCGCTTCCAGTGTTTCGGTCGCAACTATTTTAGCTTCGCCTCCCGTATTCGATTTGACGTAAGCACGTTGACAAAGTAAACCGTGCGCCCTCAGCATTCCTCCCGTTATCACCTTTGTTCTTTGACTGTACGCTTTTCCGGAAATTTTCAGCTGCGCACCGGAAGCTGTTTTTAAGTCAAGATCATTGACTTCAATCACAATATTACCCTGCGCACCACTGACAAATTCTATCTCCAGATGATCACCATCAATCGCTCTGGCCGTTTTTACGCGGGCACCCGCCGAAGCTTTTAAAGCATTAATTTTTTGGTATTCAATGACTACTTCAATGGGGCTACTATCATAACTATCCGGACAAAACATTTTATCTCGCTTTACTTTTAGAACACCGCCCTCCACGGTAATATCCACTTCATGCAAGTTCTGTTCTACGTTTACCCGATTCTCTTCCGACTCCAGCAGCAGCACCTTCAGATTACCCCATATTCGTACCTGATCAAAATCTGAAACTCCTACACTCCGGGCATTCAACTGAAAAACAACCAGCAACAAAAAAGTAAAGGATAAAAAAGTTTTCATAATCGTGATTTTAAAAGAGTTTGTATTTTTAATTTCATTACTAGAGACAGACATTTTTTGCAAGGGTTGCATAAGCAATCATCAAATGGCTAACTATTGCCGGAGGTATTCAGAACAGACGTAGAAACGATGGCATTGGCCATAGCCGTCAGGCTAAGGATGGATTTCATAATTTGTTATTAAAAATTTATCTTGCCTTTTTTTTTATAGAAATCACTTTCTCGTGGAGAATAATCCTTAAAAATCTTTGTTAGTCAGCAGAATTTTCCCGGTTGATTAATATTCCGACCTTGAGCCTGCCTGCCAAGGCACGCAGGCAGGCTTTTTTCCATTCGGTATAAGCGAA
>JAUKWC010021434.1:6010-18851 GCA_032356245.1 Endocladia muricata | reverse complement strand
GGAGACATGGTTTTTGAAAATTGAGGACTCTTCGGGATATTCGGTGGAATTCTCGCTCCTGCTGTCGGTGAAGTTGGGCAGCTCTAGCCTGTCCGAAATGTCAACACTATGGGGCGTCGCTTGGGCAAAAAGAAGAAGTTAAAAAACATTTCTAATGATTTTATATTTCGACTTGAAAGTTGGCCTCATATGAGGCCAAATGTCAAATCGCCACAAGATATCATCGATTGAACATTTGAGTTCTGCCTCGTATGAGGTCCCCACTGGCATCATATCACCTCAAATCATTAACGTGATAAATACGTAACGCTTTAGGTTTCTGTTCGATGTAACCGACCTGGTACCTCTACCCATTTAGCATCTTGAGTAGCGACAAGTAGGCTCGAATTCGATAAACCCCGGAGATCATCAGTCCGCACATTCTGTTACAGCTGTAAGCATGCGTGTAACAGTGTCGCCGTTTCAGGATTGGACACATTTCGAAGAGGTTTTGATCCAGAATTAATTTCTGACCCTCTCCTGAATATGAGACACCATATGATGACACACTGTCGAAGGCTACTTCATACAGTAGAAGTGCTGTGAGTTCATGAAAGTTTTGGCAGACCAGCAAAACTGTAACGGGCGAAAGTACTGTTTCGGTTTTTGCTGCGAGTTTTGGAGTGACAAGCAGAGTCTCGGTACGGATGGTTTAAACGGTTTTCGACTACAGCTTATTACTCTTATGAGCACATTGATCGATTATTACTCTTCTTTACGTTCACGTCTCAAATCACGAACTCCCAGCCATGCTGCTTAAATAAGTCTCCTGGTAGCAGGATGGCGTATATTGCGTTCGTGAACAATACCTTGGAAACATCTGGATCACGGTATATCACTGTCACGGTATTCCTATAATACGATCATCAAGACTGCCGGTATGAGTTCGATGGTGGTCCGTCAGGCATGAGTTATTTACGCTTCTTGCGGACCAGACGGACTCTCGAATTCATTTCTCCGGTGAGAAGTACTCTGAACAGCGTTGGACTACGGCTGGTCTCAGTGGCGAGCGGAACACAAGCCAAATAGAGAGTCGACGTAATATTGGTATTTTGGGCCTGGTTGCTACTTCTGAAGGGGAGCCAGACCGATAAGATCTTAAGGATAGGGTAGCTGATTTCTCGGAAAGCTGACTTGTAGACCAACACAAGAGGGGCGTCATCGGGCCAATTGGAAGGCCAAAGACCCGAACATGGAGGCGAGAGTTGGTCTGAATTGAAGAGTGAGTCGACTCGGCGCGAGAGAGGCGTGGGAACATAGATGTATAGCTAGAACTAGGTCGGACATAATTACCAAGAGTCACAAAAGGTGAGGAGATAAATCATGGAGCGCGATCAATATAGTTGGAGTGGCGGGTATGGGAGAGGTGTCTTCACGCGGTGGTGAAAGAGTTACGCAGGAGGTCGAATACTGATGATAAAGGGGGTGCAAGAAATTGAGCTAAAACCCCGCACCTTTAGTGTTAGGGATAGACAGTTAGACTGAGACTACATTCAGGGGAGAATATTATGGCGGTCCGCGTTAGCGCCAAAGTGAATAGCAAGCATTTGATAGGCCGTTGCGCTGGTAGTAGTGACGCGCAAAGTAGAGACGCAAAAAGTATGCATCCTGTCCGTCATACACATAACGGCGCTCAAATTATTGGAAAGGAGATACTGCAACTCAGCGCGTGTCTCGCGATATGTGGCGGTAGCGCAGTATCAGTGGGGCCGCTATATATTACCTGTAGAACTTGTGTCGTCATTCAAAGTCCCACCTGCAGACTTATTGCGTAGCTGTGAAGCTCTTGTGACTCCGGACTCACTTAATCTATTCGTAGATTGACAGTACACGGGTTACAGAGTCCGTAATGCGTTTATTTAAAACAGTCAATAGAGCTATGGTGGGTCAATTACAAAAGTTCCCATACGAAAACGTTCGGCCTCCGTCCATTATTCAATAACCTTGCACTTGCTGTCGGACTAGATTTCATCGGTACCGCACCTAAAATGTCTGTCAATCTATCACCATGTTTGGTGGTTACTTTAATGCACCGTTAGAAAAGTAGTATCGATGGTTTCTAGACACAAGCTTCCACCGCGGGATATCTAACCTCAATAACTAATGACATTGGCGGTCGAAGTTGTTCTGGTAAACGTGATGGACTAGCAAAATCTCCAACTAACCCACATAACAGCCATGAGCCCAGACTGAAGGTTAACCGTCCTGACGCCAGAAAGTCTCCATAATGAGTTCCACGGGTGAAAGTAACTCGATAGGATACCACTTTTGTGACCTCTTTAACAGCAGCCGTAAGCTAAGACACGATCTCCAGATTAGCTTTTCAACTTTCTGCCAATGCAGCAAAGGACTCCGCATGAGCGACTCCGTTAGTATTGCCCCGTTGGTTGGACACTCGAAAATAAGCCGATGCATCACTGTTATACGTGCTTCCCAAGATTTCACGGACACCGCCATCTACTGGTGGTATTAGTGGTGTACATACTAGGCCCTCACTGAAAAGACCTCAAGCTGACTTCATCTAATATCCCTAATAGGGATTTCACTGGAGTGACCGAAATCGCGGACCAGAACTTTAAATCCAGCCTCCCTCCAGCCTATCCAACCTCGACGCGCTCTAGTTAGTGCATACGCGCCGATACCAGCTCAAGTTCTGAGCAGAGTGACCATGTACTACATCGTCAAATTCGGCCACTAAGTGCCATCAGAGACCCAGCACTACATCCGAAGAAGGCAGATGGGATACGGGTGCGGTACTGCTCAAAAAGATCGCAACGAGTGGTTTGACATGTACGAGTCAATGGATAGTGCTTCATAGCCCTGATTCGTCCGCCAGAAGTGCGACGATTATGGGACGGAATTCTCGGCCTGACTGTACGTCCGTGTTTCTGGAAATGGATGCCGAAGTCCACCGGGTGCAGTAGCGTAGTAAACCTTCCACCCGTACTGTACATTTTGGGATGCCATGGAATGCTGAATTCCGAGGCATTCCGAAACGTGGAGTTCGTGAAGCACGGCGGTTTTTCGCATGGATGCCGACTTCCAAAAAATAAATATTTCGAACTGCCTCGCCCAGTGAACGCCCGCGTCCACTATCCGCAGTTCATTTCGTAGTAAACTATCCAGATCGTACTGCGAATTATGCAGTACATTGCAGTTACGCATCTTACCTTACATACCTCAATGTCACATGGTGACCTATAGCCTGCCTCACGTGGATAGACTTACCTCGAACCCTTCATACTCTTAATTGCCTTCCAACGGATTTTGCACCACTACACTGAAGACCGCTGCGCGTAATATGCGCCATCTGTGGCTGAAGGAGACTGAGAGTTGTGCTCAGAGATGTTCGGTTGCCCTCGCTCACCTAGAATCTTTCCGACGTTATTTGGCACGAGATGATGTGTAAAACTCTGCGCTCGTTTCTCGGCCCATATTGTAAACAAAGTGCAACGCAAACGAGGATTAATGTTTAATCCGCGTAAGGCGTAGAACACTGGACGAGTGCTCCTGGATGGCATCACTCTAGGTCGTTCCGAATATAAGACGTTTAACTGTATCGCGGGGCTCAAAGGTGGTGGTTCAATCCTTTGCACTGCGTTTGTGTAGTGGAGCCTGCTTCGTGCATCGACCTGTCACCGGTGAACAATGCGCGCACAAGTTCATCCTCCTGGAACCGCGTGGTTTGCGCCGAAGTGTTGCCAACTGCAGCGCAACGCTGAGGCCTACTGTCGACTTGGCATCCTTTCATACGAAACAACTTTCTTCCTACGCTGTATGGCCAACTACCCTTAGAAGCACGTGGGAAGTACAGACGCTAACACTCCACTCCACTCTTGCCGTAGCCGTGCTCCAGTTGACCCGTGCAGGACGGGAGACACACAGTTCTTGTGCTGAATAGGTCTTACACGTATCACACGAAGCGTAGAAACAATCCGTACCTCGAGTAGACGTCAGAGAAAGGTTGTAGGCGTATACCTGGTGGCGTTGAAAAGTAAGTAATTTTTAAGATCGGTGGGGTGTCACTAGTGACAGGGGTTGAGATCTACCCATGTGAAGATACATGGGCAGATGGATGTTGTGTTTCAGGTTAAATTTCGCACATCCATCTGCTCATGTGTTTTTATATGTGCGGACCTGAGCCCCTGTCACTAGTGACACCCCGTAGTCTAAATTTTCATTACTTCTCAAACCTCTTTTTCGAGCTATAGTGGCCTCAAAATCGCCCACTTTTTTAGGCGACCTTTTCTTGCAGCTGAGCCCAAGTCTTTCGCAGCCACTGCAGTGTGGCCTGCTCGCCCAAAATTGGCTCTCAAACTGGCATTTGGTGTTTAAGTTTGTTTTACTTCACGCTATTCAGCCACTTCTTCGTGCAGCTACATAATCTTTCTTACCACTTGTCAGAACGGCAGCCACCTTCTCGGGGTTATCGTAGCCGAAACCATCATCTACAGTACCGATATCCTCTGCTCAACTACTCCCGTCCTTGTCCGAGTCTGCAAACAGCAACACGTCCGCGTAATCGCGACTGTCCGACTCCTCACCTCTTTCATTACTCCTACGACTAACACGTGCCACCTCACTTGCTGGGAACTGCGGTAGCCGTCTCAGTGCGTAGAACACCTTCTCCGGCGCACCTTTCCCTTCCGGCATCAAGTATGCATGGTGCCGTACAGTCAACTCATCCGGAATGCGGTCCTCATACCCAGCCCCGCCGTGCATGAGATGCCCATGCCCGAAAAACACAGAGTGGGGCGGCACAATGATGTTCTTCATCTTGAACAACCCCGCCGCTGCCACCTGCTCGCTCTCCTCCCCGTATACAAACACTTGTGAATAGTCACACACCCACAGCGGGAAGCCCACTGGCCCGCTCATAATTGCGAAAAGGCCCAGCGTATCCGCTTTCAATGAATCGTCAAAGTCATTGCGCGGCGCTCGCCGCAGGCAGTCCTTCGCGGTAACCAAAAACCGACCCCTCGTCTTAGGTATGAACAGCTTCGTCCCAAATATCTTCCTCAGACCGACGTAGGCGGCAAGCTGACCCACCCACGCGTCCGGCTGCGCACGCCCTCGCGAAGGCCACACTCAATCCCCCCACGATACACAGGCTTCCATCACCAGGCTCTGTGTACTGGAGTAGCGGGCGATTCCGACCTCTCAGTATGCTGCGTCCCCCTCGTCTTTCCCCTCGGTGACAATGGGGTTTCACAAGGTCTCATTCGGCCCCTCTCGCAGTGCATTCTCCCCGTTGAATGTGCTCACAATAAACAAAAACAACTTTTCAACGGGGGAAAGCTTCCACCTGGGCGTCGACATCAGGGGCTCGACGCTCTCGCGCGGAATGCCTCTGGAGGTAGCGAAATGCTCAAGGGACGTGTAGCCAGGATGCTGAAGCTCACCTTTTCGCATCTCAAAGTATGTTTATCTTTCGCCTTACTCGTCACCCCTGTCTGATACGTCCCTCCAGAAGTGTGTCTGAGGCCGATTGGGCTTCCAGATGTCCAGACCGACATCGATACCCTCAAGCTGGGTAAAGTACACGTAGCTTCCCATGCAGAACTGAAGCCGATGCATAGCTATGACATCCTGGATGGAGACGTACAAGTGCGCCCGGTGCTCAATGCGTATGTGGATTGGAACCAGGTAGAGTATGGGGTGCAGGTCTTCTGCCATCCGCACCCGCAACTTCTCTTCTTCGTGATCTGGCGGGCCGACGTATGCCAGATTTTCCCAAGTGTCGGGTGTTTCTTCAACCACCACCGTCTTGTCCGCAGTGCCGACCGGCGGCTGACTCGGAACCTTCTCGTCGAACATATGCGGGGCACCTTCAGGTTGGCCCGTGTTCTCCTCGACCGGCTTGATCTTTTCAGCGACCCCTCATCTCAACTGCCCGACTGCCCTTTTCACACCATCAGACCTACCGGGCTGCATAACCTCCACAAGTCGAGGCGTTGACCGTGAGGAGGATGCAGGCGTCGTCTCCATGGCAAGCGATTTTGTCGCGGGCATCACTCCATGGGCCTTCCGCGCACGGACTGCAGGCTCGAGTGCAGTCGTGCGGAAAGCAGGAGCACGTCGTGCAGAGCGGCGTGTAGACGTCACAGCAGCTGGGGCGGCGTACTTGCTGGGCCCGTGAGCAAAGTGCTCAGCTGCCTTATTCGCGAAGCATGTAGCACGCATCTTGTTGCGCCCGTACAAATCTTCTGCTGAGTCCTTTCCTCTCCTGGAGAAGAGGGGCATCTTGATCAGGTGGAGCACTTTGACGAAAGTTCTGAGGAGTTTCGATTGTGCAGTCCCCGTCCGCAGAAACCCGTCACAACTCAGGTTCTTCCCCTTGCCATACTTCTCAAACAAGTCTAGGAAGACTTGGAAAAGCTACGGAAAGCACCCGTAGAAAGCTTCAGATTCAAAGTTTCCGTCGCTGTCCGCGTTGCTGATGAGCCGCGACGCCGAAGCCATAAACAGAGCTCCGACCTGGGGGCTCTCTGACCAAAGATACTGGTCATCAAGGTGAGTGATGCCGAGATTCTTAGAGGTCGAGGTGTCGAAGGTCAGGTCGCGCAGCACTTTCACGAGGCCTGACTCTATGAGAAAAATCTTAGCTCGGCGTATGTAGCGCCGGTAGGCAGACAGGTCGGTTGCTGGGAGCAGAACAGTCTTCGTCGATGCGTCCCCAGCTCCCTTTTCACTCAATGCCAGTGGATCCATGTCGTTTTCCATAGCGAGAGCCTGCATAAAGTGGATGACATTTGTGAGATAGTGGAAGAACGACGTGTCGATGCAGACCACTCCGGTGGAGGTGTTCTGCTGCGACGAGTCGGACATGATTTCCGTATCCGTCATGTCCCGTCCATTCTTCTGGCGGATAAGACGCACGCGGAGGCGCTCGCGAGCGCATGCCGTACCGTCCTTTCCCTCTCTCAGGCTAAAGACAGCTTTGCGACGATGAAGGCCGTCCACCGTAGCACACTTCACACCTTCGCGCAACACTGTGCCGTCCTTGATGGTCTCGTCAGCGATATTCGGAAGCGAGGGCCTGTCGCATCATGGCACTGTGACCGACATGACGCCAACGTCGTGCTTGTAGCCGCGCTCAACCATGCCGGCCTGGGGGCCGTCGATGGTGGTGTTCGTGCTTTCCCGAAGAATGTGCTGCGGCCGTATGGTCTGCGCAGTATATATGTAGACATCGGTGGACTCGTAGTCGGCCTTTGAGAAAGTCTGACACAACACCGGCTGCTTTTTGGCCTCCACGGCAACCAGATCGGAGTCTCCACCGTCCAAACTCTCTGGTGCTGGAGAGCGGTATGATAAAGGATGCGCCTGGCCAGAGGGGTTCCGGCGCTGGCAATTCCATGGTGGTGACTCCGATTAAGATGGCAGCACGCCCGCTTCGGCCCGGAACTCCTCTCTTGCCGCTGCCGGCTTCGATTCCGGCTCCGAATGTACCCTCGGCTGAGGCTCCGTGCCCGACGTGAGCAAGTCGCGGGGGGAGGTCGTGATGGGAATTTTGTCGGTCATTTTGAAAGTACGCTACTTGCGAGAAAGGATCGACAATGAAAGTGAAGGAGGATGGATTTCACGATGTGGAGGCAGAGAAGACGAGTAAGGATCCATGTGCGAGGATGGGTGCATTGCTGACTATAAAGAATGGAAAGACTGAGAGAAGAAAGCGGTAGTGCGGGAGCGGTGCCGATACGCCGGCCAGGTAAGGTTGAACGGGCACGGTTGGCGGTACTTGTCGTCACGCACGAAAAGGAGCGATTCTAAGCACGCGGCAATAGCTGCATTTCACGTTTGAAAAGTATGTAATTCATAAGATCGGAGGGGTGTCAGTAGTGATACGGGTTGAGTTCTGCAAATGTGAAAATGCATGGGCAGATGGATGTTGTTCTTAAGATTACATATCGCATATCCATCTGCTTATGTGTTTCTACGCGTGCAGATCTCAGCCGCTGTGACTAGTGATACCCTCCTGCGCCCTCAATAATCTAGTTGCTTTACCAAGTTTCGTGAACGGGGCGCCACTGTTCGTAACTTCTGTTCCGGAACAAAAACATGAGCGTATGGGAGTGTGTCGTTTTCCTGGCCACTGCCCTCCCTGTCCGCAACATTAATGGCACACGTCTGCTCCCACAGCACGACACGTTACACCCTCCTGATATCGATTTATCGACGCGGTCTCCCATGCTTTCCCTGATTCGTCCTTGTCTCATCTCTCTGTTCTTCGATCCACGTGGATTTCGTCGCTTCGCTGGCGACATTCTGCTCGCCTGTCCTTGCATACCCATCATTCCTGGGTTTCTTTCCCTTTTTCTTTCCTCTCCGTACTATAACCATGGCGCCGCCTGAACGCGACCCGCCCGGGACAGCCGGGGTGTGCTTGCCTGCCTGCAATGCCGTCCTCTCCTCATCCGAGATGATCGCGAAGTTTGACCTCACGAACTTCCACAAGTCGGACTTCCTGCACTTTGTCATAGAATCAGACGGCGAGGCCTCACTGGCGATCAAAGAAGTTGCCGCAGTGAAGCGGAAGCTACGCAAGCATGGCAGCGACTTCCGCAATTCTATCGAGAGCGACGACCTGGTCTCTCGCGAGCTGGGCAGAGAGCAGATAAAGCAGATAGTGCGCGCAGCGCTGTCAATCATGTTGCTAACCCGAAAAGGCAAGAGGATTTGGGAGACCGCAGATGCAGCCCTGAGCCAGAAGATATATGGAGTGCGCCTTATTGTTGGCACCAAGTTTATTTCATCGAAGGTCGGTGTGGTCCGGGAAATACCTCTGCCAGGAACGTTTTCTGTTTGCCACTTCAGAGCCTTCGAGTGTCGCATATTCTTCCACGTGATCAACATATGCCACTCTACGCGTGCCAGCAAGCGTGTATTCGCTTTGAAGAAGGCAAATCAAGGCGGACACCCTCTCCCGTTTGCTGTGCAGCCGCCGACTCGGACGTGGATGAAGCTGGCAAGGGCAGTAGGAGATGCGGAGTGCGACGCATTAGTCGAACCCTACCTTTTGTTTCGTCCGTATGTTCAGCACTTTGTGGCTTTGAAGCCACGCGCTGATGGCTCTGCACCAATCACGCAGGAGATCACGCTGCAAGCGAATGCGGTAGCAAGTGTGGACGAGACTACGAGCAGTACAGCAGCTTGGGGCCGAACTGCTGAGAAGGATGCAGAAATGCGGGTCGTTTCGAGTCTGTTCCTGTTGGGCTTGCATACCATCGTTACAAATGAAACTTTATACGATGTCAAGCACCGCAGCAACTGACCGTATCTGGACCGCGTTGAGTAACGCGATGACCACTTGCCAAGGGTCTTTCCATACTTGGGCGGGGATAACCGAGAGGCCTTGGGGCTTCAACGTGAGGCGCCTCCAAATGATGGTGCCAGTTAAGATGTTATCGGGGTGGACTCGGAGCTGTCGGGTGCCGATTCGGAGGACATAGGACAGCGTTGTTGTCGCCTGGTGACACTGTCGAGGACCATGCCCAGTGTAGGACTATCCGTGCAGCGTCCTCGTTCTTTGTCAGCCCGGCTGGAAGGGGAGATGGAGTGGGAACTAGAGGGTAGCGGCAACTAAGTGGGGGATGTGGTGGCACACAGTCGTACGCGGCTAGGTAGTGAGGGATTCCACTTCTCTCTCAATCCATTAGTGCCGGAGCCAAACGAACCGTTTTGTGAAGCACTAGAACCAGCCAGCCGTATTAGCCCGTCTCCACCGCCGGAAGAGGTGTCGGAAGAGTCGCTCCCCGGGGAGAATCCATCGACCGACCTTCTCGCGGAGTTGCTCGGCGTGATGAAGTCGGACATGCCCGCCTTCATCCCAATATTCGACGTACTGCTTGCTAAGACCGACCACGGAATCATTTTCTGTAGTGGTCTATAATTCGGCATATAGAATATGCGCCTCAAGCGTTACAGACGAGAGGTGTACGCTGAGGCGAGTGACGGGGCCTGTGCGTCGAGGGGAAGACTACAGAAGGACTTCGTCTTTAACGTGAAGGACTATCCGATGGTCGACATCCAAGCTCGAGGTCACTACACGCAAAACCCGGGTATAAATGGATGTGGTCACACCTCAGTCACGCGATAGGCTGTCGACTTCTGGCGGAGGAATGTGCTGCTTGAACTACAGTTCGCCCGGGTATGCTACTAAAGCACAAGGTATGTGCAGTCTTCGCACGTAGCCTGGGTGAACTGTATGGATGGAATCCAGCGGTTCGAGCCTGGAGAAGCGGTGAGAAGAGCTGACGAAAGGAATCGCACGAAAATGCGTCGACCTGAGCAGAAGAGCATCAAGCACACGAGCGAGCTGGTGTTGCAGTATTCGTCACCGGGGGACTTTGTGGCGGACTTGTTCAGTGGTACTGGCGTGACGGCAGAAGCATGCCTAGGGCTTCCTGTACATCGCCGTTTCGTGGGGTGCGACAAGGATGACAACTGTGTCAGTCAAGCTGTACCGAGCTTGGTTAAGGCAGTTTGCGAAAGCGTTGCGAGCACCACGTGCGACACTGGTGGCTCTCCGCGGGCTATACAGCTTGCCACAACGTACTTGACCGGCGTGAAACCGAATGTGTCCGGCAGAAAGGGAAGAGCCCTACGGATGCTCCCGCTGGGTGTCCCCGGTATGCGTGTCAACCGGACTACATTGTCCGGTTTATTGCGAAATACGCCGGGGACCCCATACTTTCCCTGCGCTATTCATGAGTGTCGGTGGACAACTGGCCGGCGATGTACCACGCCCTGCTCAGCACGCAAGAAATACTCACAATATGGGCGCGGGAAGCGACGGAGAGGAGTGTGGTGGTGCATCCGTCTACGGTGAAGTACGAACGTGTACGACTCTAGGTGTTTGCCGACCGGGTCTTCGCGAAGGGAGAGACGATCCTCTCTTTCTATGGGACGCTCCTGTACACAGACTTCCGTCAGCGCACGCAGGAGAAGACGATGATCTACGGAGTTGGAATCTTCGGGATAGGCCAAGAATGTTTCAACCTAGTAGCTCTTCTCGTGGAAAGGCGGGCGGAGTCCCGTGAAGGTCCGAGGCATGGGATGTACATCGTACCGGCACCGTTTTGTGTGGCCGGGTTGTTCAATGACGTCTGGTAGTTGTCAGGGGATGAGGAGGAGCGAAATAGAGGTGCTTCTAGAGGGCGCGACACAAACGTGGAGTTTCTCGAGGATCGAGGGCAATCGTCGCAGAAAGCTCTTCGTTCACTGAACACCGCTACGTTCCATGCGACGCGGGAGATTGTGAAGGGCGAGGAGCTCTTCACAAACTATGGGGATAAGTTCAGGTTCCAAGTACGTGACAGGATCTTCCAAAATAGCGTGCAGCTAAAAAAAGTTGAACACTGCATGAAAGATTGAGAGCCGATTCTGGGCGAGCAGGCCACACTACAGGGGCTGAGAAAGACTTGGGCTCAGCCGCAGGAAAGGTGGCCCAGAAAAGTGGCCGATTTTGGGGCGTCTATAGCAAGAGAAAGAGGTTTCAGAAGTAATAAAAATTCAGACTAGGGGGGCGTCGATAAAGACCGGGCTGGAAATCTACACGTGTGAAAACACATGAGCAGATGGATGTGCGAAATTTAACCTGAAAAACATCATCCATCTGCCCATGTATTTTCACATGTGCAGATCTAAGCCCCTGTCACTCGTGACACCCCTCTAGTATGATTTTTCGTTACTTTCTGGAATGCCCATTTGCAGGCCCTCATCCCCTGCTTCTAGTCCTGCCGTTGGCGCTAATTATACTTGAAACGTCGGCAGGCACTCTCCGTGTGTGCGTAACTTTACAAGGGCCTCACTACCAGTGGTAGCGGCTACCTCCCAGTTATACTGCTCAGTTCACAACAACTGCGACGTAATTTTCGAACTTGGTCTTCTGACCGAGCCTCTATCTGTCCTGTCCTGCCTGTGGCGCAGCTTTACATCGATGGTTCCGCCGGGCAGAAGGACGAGAAGGGCTGTTCCGATGCAACGATCTCGCAAGCGCACCCACGCGTAGCGGGAGGGGGAGGATGATGACCTGGCTGCGTCTGTTGCTGTGAATGCACCGAACCGCGATGTTAATCTAACCCAGCGCCACCCGGCAGCCAGGTTGATGGGGGTTGTGCGGCCCCCGACAAGGCCGGCCCCGTCTCTGTTTGGTCCAGAAGGTTAACAAGCCGATAGTGCCACTGTTATGGCGACTCACGGTGCTACTGTAACACTGGCAGTTCCACCATGGCGTGCTGCCAACCAGATACCTCCTTGTCGTCCGTCTATTCAATCTTCCTGCAGCTCGAGCACAGTCAGCTTCACCGTCCGGGCCGGAATTGCGTCCGCTCCGCGCGTTCGCACGCTCTGCATTGCCGCCCCTGTGAGGTCTCACATCTGCCGTGGAGTAGGTCAAACTCATTGTGGGACCCTGCGTCTTCCTGGTGCATCGGGGGTGACACCCTCTTCGTCTCCACCTCCGCCCATGCCGTCCCGAACAGGGGTTGAGACTTCCGCTGTAGCTCGCTCACAATCGATCTCGCGTGAGCAGATAGAAGAGCTACAAACGATGGTTGCTGAGCAGAGTAACACGGTTAGGGCGCAGGAGCAAGAAAACGCTGGTCTGAAGACAAGAGTCAACGAGTACAAGGAGAAGGTACGTTAGGCCGACCGAGAGATTCTTGAGGTGCGGGTCACGACTAAGGCAACGCTTTTCGAGTTCCTTCGACAACAAGCCAAATTCAAGGATGTGAAGTAAGGGAACGAGATCCTACGCGTAGCTCGCGGGATTTCCGGTGGCACCCAGCAGGCCAGATAT
>JAUKWC010021323.1:0-18853 GCA_032356245.1 Endocladia muricata | reverse complement strand
GACGTGTTCGTCCTGGACATGGGCGAGCCTGTCAAGATTCTGAACCTGGCGAGGACGATGGTGAGGTTGTACGGAAAGCGGCTTCAAGAGGAGACGGGGAATCCGCGTGACATCTCGATAGTCACGGAGGGCCTGCGTGCAGGCGAGAAGATGTACGAGGAACTCTTCATCACTGACAGTCACCGCCCCACTTCCATCGCGAAGGTGTTCACGGCGGACGAGGCATGGCTACCGTGGTGTGAACTGGAGGAGGAGCTGGCGGAGATGAGGGCGGCAATGGAAGGCGCGCGTGATTCGGATCTCCGGAGTCGTCTGATGAAGTTAGCACTGGACGGCTACTCCGGAGACGGCGCGGTTGGTGGGAGCGACGGTAGCGAGCCCGTCGTTTCCGGATTCGAGGTGAAGTCGAGTGGTGGTGGATACGGAGTCCGTGCCACGACGATGTGAGATGCGGAGCAGTTCCGTGACGGTGATTCTGCGGAGCTCTGGCGGTGGTTACTGAGTCCGTTTCGGACGGGGTCGCGCTGGTCGGGCTTGAAACGTAGGTCAGGAGAGAATTCCGGAAGATCGAGAACGGCACGGTTCAAGAATTCTCGACGAATCATGATGCTACCGCTTACGGTTGGCCACGGTCCGGCGGGTGAGCCCGTCGACAGCGAGCATTACGCCAACGTCGTCTGTGCCCCGCTGCCGATCAGGTCCGTTGACCGGGCGCGAGGTTACCTGAGCGCGCCGCGAGGGGAGGGCGATCAAGTGCGACTTGCGGACGTCGACCCCGGGCGAGGGCGAGCGGTGGGAGATCTTGCGTCGAATGCCGACGACGGTTCGTTCGCCGCGGCAAGCCCGGTTTTGGTCCCGTGGACGCGGACAGGGGCGCGCAGTGGCCGGACGGATGGAGAGATCATGGTCGGCGAGGGCTCGGCAGGGCGGGTCGTCTTCGAGTGCGAGAGATTTGGAGGCCGATAGCGCATGTGCGAGGCAAAGCCCTATGGCGTGGAGGTACAATGCCGACCTGCATTGAAAGCTTTCGTTGGCCCGACGGCTTCGTCTGCCCGCGCTGCGAACACGCGAAAGGACATCGATTGCCTCCGCGGCCGCGCTTGCAACAGTGCGCTGTCTGCCGCCATCAGGTGTCCGTGACCGCTGGCACAGTCTTCCACCGTACGAAGCTTCCCCTGACAACCTGGTTCCGCGGTATCTACCCTCTGAGCCAGTCAAAGAACGGCGTCTCCGGGCTCGAACTCTCGCGCCGGCTTGGCGTCCGGTACAATATTGCTTGGATGCTCAAGTATAAGCTCATGCACGTCATGAAGAAGCGCGAGGCCGGCAAGCAGCTGCTCCATCGAATCGAGATGGATGGTGCGTATCTCGGAGGCGACAAAGCGTCGAAACCTGGAGAAGCCAGGCGTGGGTCACCGAACGAGACCCCGTTCGTCATCGCCATGGAGGCCGACGAGAGCGGCCATCCAAAGCGCATTGCAATAAGGGTTGTCGACGGTTTAACGCTTGCGGAGATCGGCGATTTCGCCGGCCGGAAGCTCGTCTCGAGCTGCGAGGTGTACAGCGATGGACTGAGTTGCTTACCCGGCTTGATCCCGGCCTGTTGCAGTCACAGCGTGCACCTCAACGGCGTTGGCCGAAATTTCACCGAAGCGCCGACTTTCGAATAGGTGAACACCGCGCTGGGCAACATCAAGTCCGCCCTGACCGGAGTGTACCGTTGCCTCGCCCCGAAGCGTGCGCCACGCTACCCTGCCGAGTTCCAGTATCGCTACGACCGCCGCTTCGATCTCGCCAGCATGTTCTCGCGGCTCGCCGTGCTTCGGTGCGGACGCCCCGGATACCATACGGCCAGCCGAAACAGGCTGAGTCACGTGCGCAACCATGTAGTCGGGAGACGGGAAAAGACTGATGGAGCATCATCAAGTACCGTCAGTGCGCTATCGTGGGAAGTTTCCCATGGACCGGCTCCAAGTCGTTGATCAGCAAGGGACGATCTGCTTATCGGAAATCGCGGCGACCACGCCGCCCGTCGAAATCTCGTCACGATGCGACACGCAATCTGACGATCTTGACCGAGACAGCCTGCTCGCGCTCGCGTATTCTCCGTCACGGCCGATGTGGAGCGTATGCCGACCTATGCAGCCGTGTGAGTACTCACCAACACGAGCAGAACTGGTGGTCGGAACACTAGCGCTTGCCTCGCGTGACGTTGGCTTAAAACTGGCTACGGTCATGGCGGCTTGACGCCTTGCGGAGATTGTGTCACCGCGACGTCGCTACCCCATGTTCCGGCGATGCTGTCCGTCGCCGCCGAACATCCATTTCTATCCGACGGTCATGCCGCGGAACCTACGAGTCCACCATGTCCACGATCTTGATTCTCGGCGGCGACGGCTACCTCGGCTGGCCGACAGCGATGCACCTTTCCGCCCGTGGACACGATGTCACTGTCGTTGACAACTACTTTCGACGTCATGCATGCAACGAGCTGGATACCGGCATGCTCTACGCCGTGCCGAGCTTGGTCGAACGAGCACAGTGCTGGCATAAAGTATCGGGTAACACCATTCGGGTCGTCATCCTCGACCTCGCCAAACCGCATCAAATGCGAGCGCTCTTCGACGGTACGGCGACTTGTGAGTTCCCTCGGAACGAGCGTTGTGGGGGGAGCTACGACACGGTGATCCACTATGCCGAGCAGCCGTCGGCACCGTATTCCGTGATGAACTTCGAACGCGCAGACATCACCCTTGTCAACAATCTGCGAGTCACGAACAATCTGATGTGGGCAGTGCATGATCATTCGCCCGATTCGCACATAGTCAAACTCGGAACGATGGGCGAGTACGGCACTCCGAATATAGATATCGAGGAGGGGTGGCTTGACGTCGAGCATAAGGGCCGTAGCGATCGATTCCTGTTTCCTCGTCAAGGTGGTTCGATATACCACACGACCAAAGTCATGGATACCGACCTTCTGTGGTGGGGCGTTCGGATGTGGGGCTTGCGCGTTACCGATTTGATGCAGGGACCGGTCTACGGGCTTGACACGGACGAGACGCTCCGCGACGACGCGCTCCGAACTATCTTCAATTACGATGAGATCTTCGGCACGATCATCAATCGGTTCGTCACCCAGGCGGTGGCGGGTTACCCGCTTACCGTCTACGGCAAAGGTGGTCAGACTCGCGGCTACCTCAATATCCGAGACACTTTGCAGTGCGTCGAGAAGTCAGCGTTGTCCCCGGCTGAGCCTGGAGAGCTCCGAATTTTCAACCAGATAATGGAGACGTTTTCAGCGAACGAGCTCGCGGAGCGTGTCGCGGCGGTAGGTCGCAGTCGCGGACATGAGGTGGAAATCAAGCCGATCGCCAACCCGCGAAAGGAGGCCGAGGAGCACTACTACAATCCTAGCTATCAAGGGCTTCTCGACATGGGGGTCGAGCCGCACTACCTGACTGACGAAGTGCTCGGCGGGATGTTCGAGACCGTCGAGCGACACGCCAGCGCCATCCGGAAGGATGTGATCTTCCGGGGAGTAAGCTGGACGTGAGGTGGTTGATCACGGGTGGCTGCGGATTCATCGGTTCGAGACTAATTGCCGACCTGCTCGCGGAAGGTGGGCATGACGTGCGCATCGTCGACGATCTGAGTGTCGGCACGACGGACGCGTTACCTGCCGGCGTCACGGTTGTGGAGCTCACGGCTTCGCAGATCGACACGCCACCAGTCGGGCTCGAGCTCCTGGTCGCCGACATCACCGACATGCCGGCCGTGCGGCAAGCGGCCGTCGGCTGCGATGTGATCGTGCACCTCGCGGCGAACACCGGTGTCGGCCCCTCTGTCGATGATCCGGTAACCGACTGTCGCGTCAACGTGCTTGGTACGCTCTTTTTGCTCGAGGCCGCACGTGCGGAGGGTGTTGGGCGCTTCGTGTTCGCTTCCAGTGGTGCGCCGATCGGCGAGGTGGAACCACCAATTCACGAAGAGCTGCCTGCTCATCCCGTCTCGCCATATGGAGCGAGCAAGCTTGCCGGAGAAGGATATTGCTCGGCGTACGCGCGTTGTTTCGGTATCGACACGGTCGCTCTTCGCTTTGGCAACGTTTACGGGCCCGGGTCCGGCCATAAATCCAGTGTGGTCGCGAAGTTCATTGGCCGCTCGCTCGGTGGTGAAACGCTCAAGGTATACGGCGATGGAACGCAGACGCGTGACTTCATCTACCTCGACGACTTGATTGGTGCAGTGCGGCTCGCGGCGCGGGTCGACGGGATCGGCGGCGAGGTCTTCCAGATCGCTACCAACCGCGAGACGAACCTTCGAGACCTCGTCGACGCGTTGCGCGGTGCTTTCGAAAAGCGCTCGCTCGAGATGGGCGAGGTTGTTTTCACTGCGCCCCGTCGCGGAGACGTCACACGCAATTTCTCCGACACGTCAAAGGCCGCTGCGCAGCTCGGGTGGAACGCGCAGACAACTCTTCCGGTAGGTCTCCTGGCCACGTTGGACGATTTTCTGAAAAATCACGACGAAGTTGTGACGTGATCGATCGTAAATTCGGCGGGAGGAGTTGGACCCGAACCTTTGGTGAGGAGATCATCGAGATGAGTGTTTTAAAATGAGTTTTTTGAATGCCAAAAGAATCCTTGTGACGGGTGCTTGCGGGACTGTCGGCAGTGAGTTGGTGCATCAGCTCGTGCGTAGTTCGGAGCATGATCCGGCGGAGGTGCTTGGGATCGACAATAACGAAAGCGCACTTTTTTTTGAAGACCAGGAGTACCTGAGCGATGCGCGCGTTAACTATGCGATCGCCGACATCCGTGACGGAGCGTCGTTGTCGCGGTTGTTCGAAGGGATCGACGTCGTGTTTCATACCGCCGCGCTCAAGCACGTCGTGCTGACCGAGCGCGCGCCGGATCAGGCGACCTTGACTAATATAGTAGGCGTCCAGAACGTCATCGAGGCGTCGCGTAGAGCGAAAGTCGGTACAGTAATCTTCACCAGCTCCGACAAGGCGGTCAACCCGACCAACGTCATGGGAACTTCCAAACTCATGGGTGAAAGATTGATGACGGCGGCCAACAGCAGTGAACGTCATCGCGACACGATCTTCGCCTCGACTCGCTTCGGCAACGTGCTTGGTTCGAACGGATCGGTGTTCCCGATCTTCCGCAACCAGATCGCCCGGGGCGGCCCGGTAACTATCACTCACGAAGAAATGACGCGGTTCGTTATGAGTATCGAGGAATCGGTGCGTCTCGTTATTGAGTCGGCCGCCGTGGCGCGCGGTGGAGAGGTCTTCGTCACCAAGATGCCCGTCGTGCGGATCGTCGATCTGGCTCGGGCCATGATTTCGCTTTTCGCCGCGGCACATGGTCACGATCCTCACGCGATAGCGCTCGAAGTCATTGGCACCAAGCCCGGTGAGAAGCTTTATGAAGAGTTGATGTCCGATGAGGAAGTCCGCCGCGCGGTCGAGCTGACCAATTTCTTTGCCGTTCTGCCCGCGTTCCGTGGCTTCTACGAATCGATCGACTACGCGTACCCGGATGTTGTCACGAAGAACGTTTCCGACCCCTACGTGTCTGCCCGCCAGAGGGTGATGCCTGAGGAAGAGATCGTGAACCTACTGCATAGCTACGGGCTAGCCGACGTGCAGCCGGGCGAGCAGACCAAGCGCTACTGGCCCGGCGACAAAGTGGCTGCTTCGGGGCCGTCCGGGTCGGCAACTACATGAAAGGCCGCTCGCGACTCGAGGGTATTTGGTGATGAAGGAGAACCGCTCGCGCGTTGCTATCCGGCTCGCGGCCCTCAAGCGCCTCGCGATGTGGCACGTGCTGTCGCGGCCGTTGGAACTGGTGCTTGTAACCGAGTTTCCCAAGGCTGGCGGCAGCTGGTTCTGCCAGATGCTCGCCGAGGCAGCAGATCTGCCGTTCCCGCGCAACGTCGCACCGCGCTTCGAGCCGTGCGTTATGCACGGTCATCACTTGCCGCGAGCGCGTTTTGGAAAGACCGTCGGCATCGTGCGGGATGGGCGCGACATCGTCGTTTCGGCCTATTTCCATTTCTTGTTCGAGAATGAAAGAAACTCGCCCTTCTCGGTGCGGCGCCACAGGGCGCGCTGCGGATTCGCCGACTACACAGACGTCAGAGCTAATCTACCGAGCTTTATCGAGTATCTGTTCGGAGCGTACGCTCGTGAACGGACCGGGTTCACCTGGAGCGAGTTCGGACGAGCCTGCCGCGAGCGCGAGAACGTGCACCTCGTCAGGTACGAGGATGTACTGTCAGATCCGACGAACTCGATCGGCGCAGCGCTCGCCTTTCTCGATCGTCCCGTGCCGTCCGCGGAGATGATAGCCGCGGTCGTCGATAGAAACTCGTTTGCCTCTCAGCGTGCTGCGCTGCCATCTGCGCCGAGTGACTCGCCGAGCTTCTTGCGCCGCGGTGTGGCAGGCGACTGGAAGAATCATTTCAGCGGAGAGGCGTGCGTGGTGTTCGCCAAACACGGAGGGGCCGAGCTTGAGGCTCTCGGCTACGAGGTGAATGACAGCTGGGTACGAACGACGGCTGCGCCGGACTACGGAACCGATGGCCTGTCGGAGGCTGCGCCCAGTGCGGCGGGCTGACTCGCCCGCGACGCGTCGGGTCTGCCATGACCTGTTTGCAGGGATGGATTACGCTTGAAGATCGGTGAACCGGGGGGTACGTTGAGCGGAGAGGAGTTGCAGCATGTACTCGACGGATTAGAAGCGCCGAATCGACTTTCGCTGGCTGAGGGCCTGATCGTGCTGCTCTCCCGTCCGTTGCGCGTGCCCGAAGGCTGCTGCCTTGGCGGCGTCGCACGAACGAGACCGCGACTTGTGTCTAAAAAGCATGGGGGTATCGTGGCGGGCGCTGCTGTCACGCTGGAGCATCTGATCGTACAGGGTGGGGGCGTGATCGGACAGGCAGGACGCGACCGGGGTGTTCCGACCGGCGGTGCCCATGGCGTAGTGTCTCGTCGAGGACAGCTTATCTTGCGCGGTGTCGAGGTCAGGGGCTTTGCGGGCGACGGTGTGCGCACCGCCGACGGCGGCTTTCTAGATGCTCGCCGCTGTACTTTCCGAGATTGCGGGCTGCGCGGAGTGCGCGTAGCCCGCGGCTCGACCGTGCTCGAGGACTGCACGGCCACTGGAAATCGGCACGGCATTCACCTGCAGTTCGCTTCCGCCATACTGCGTCGAGTTCGTGCGATCGGCAACCGCGGCCACGGCATCGCCGCACTTCACTGCACCAAAGGGGTAAAGCTGCTCCGCTGCTTCGCCTCCGACAACGGTCGATCTGGAATTGTCCTCGGAGGATCTCCTGCGTCCGTGATCGGTAATCGCGACTGGGTGCTCGACGAGTGCGTCTCTGTCAGCAACTCCCAGGTTGGGTTCGCCATCGATCCGACCGTTCGCGGTGAGGCGGCTGCCATACTGCAACGTGGACGCGTTCGACGCTGCGCGGCTATCGCGAATGGTCTCCATGGCTTCAACGTCACGCACGCGGATGATGTCACGTTGGAACGTTCTGTCGCGATCGATAACACTCGTGATGGTTTCGCGATTGCCAATTGCACTCGCGTCGAACTGAACGAATGCGACGCATTTCGTAACGGCAATCGCGGTGTCGCCTTCTACGGTGAAGCTGATCGAGTGGCGACCAGTCGCCTGCGCGGAGGGACTTTGCGGCTCAACGCGAGATCGCTGCACGTGAGCCGTGGAAGGCTCGCGGCATCGATTCCCCGGCAGATGGATCGGTGACACGGGCATGAACGCCTCATGGTAGGCCGATGGCTGAGAATTCTGATGGTGGTTGGTGGGCGAGCGCTCGCTGCGGGTGGCAGCGTGTTCCTGTCGATCATGCTGAGCCGTCACTACGGCGTGGACGTGCTCGGCGCCTTCACGATCATGTCCATCGGTGCCGCCCTGGCGGCGATCGTGGTCGGTGGCGGGTATGGAACGGCGTTCCTGCGTGAGGCCAGCCGGCTGAAGGCTATGGAGGAGTCGCGGCGAATTGGCGCGCTCTACCGTACGTTGGTACAGCGCCTGGTAGCACGGCTATCGCTACCCCTCGTCGCCTGCATCGGTGCGGGGTTGTTCTACTCTTCGACGATAGATGCGCTTGGTATGGGGGCGGTTATCCTGCTTTCGCTGCCGGTGTTGTTTCTTCCTTTGCTCGCGTTGAGCTCCGAGTACTTCAAGGCCGTCAAGCGGGCCGAGGTGGCCGTGCTGCTCAACCCGGGGGTCGCTGCGCTGATCACCGGTGGTTTTGTTCTACTGATGGGTGCCGTACTGACGCCGTCCGATCTGACGCCTCCCATCGGTGTCTACACGATATATGTGATCAGCTGCGCGGTTGTCTGTTTGCTCGGCTGCTGGCTCGTGATAGCCGGAGCGGATGAGAGTTCGTCGCGGCGGTCATTGGACGTAGAGCCCAGCGTGACGGTGGTCACGTCGTCGCGCTCCGACTATCTCCGCGCGCAGCTTTACACTTTCTTCAGCTTCAGTGGACTCTTCCTCGTGGCGGGATTGTCGCTGGAAGAGGGTCAAATCGGTACCGTCCGACTGGCGGAGCGGATCGCCGCGCCGATGGCGCTCGCGCTATCTGTCATCACCCCATTGATCGCCTCCGACCTCGCCGGAAGTTACGCGCGTGGCGACCTCGGCAGTGTCAGGCGGATCGTGCGTCGTACTAGTAAACTCTGCGCGGCCTTCGCGGTGGTGTACGCGCTGGCAGTCGTCGTGTTCATCGACGCGATCGCCTCGGCGTCGGGGGTCGGGACTGGTGAGGTGCTGACGCCTGTTCTAGTCATCATGTTCGGCAGCGCCGTCAATCTGGCCTGTGGCCCGCTCGGTACCGTGCTCAACATGACTCGACACGAGGGGGACATGAAGCGGATATCCCTCGTCACTCTGTGCGCGTCTCTGCTCGTCACGCAGATCGCGTTGATTGTTGCCGGAACGCTGGGCTTCGCCGTCGCGCTCGCGTGTTCATACTGCCTGAAGAGTATGCTAATGCTGCGCGTGTACCACCGTAGTTTCGTGAAGGAACTTTCTGCATGAACCTCGCTTGGTCTCTCAGATGTCTCTTACACAGCCGTCTCTACGACCTCCGATACCGAAAGCTCCTGGAGGCAAATGCCGACTGCCCCACGATCCTGGTGCATCCGCCGAAGACGGCAGGCACGAGCATCGCGAAAGCTCTTGGAATTCGTGGCCCCGGTCACTTCTCGTTGGCTCGTCACCTGCGAGCCCACCGGGTGCCCGTGAATCGGTGTATCCTTTCTACCCGCGATCCGGTGACGCGCCTGCAGTCTACCTTTCGTTACGCCCGTAAGGCTAACCACGGCACACCGCTCTCGCCGGTACGGTTTCTGAGGCGGTTCGAGCGGCTGGAGGAATTTGTGCTGTCCGACATGTTCCCGATAGCCGTGCGATACCATTATTTTTTCGGCCCCCAAGCCCGGTTTGCCTCCGGTATCGACGCGCTAGACTGCGAGGTGGGCATCGTCCGGCAGGAGTACTTCGATGATGACATGGCACAGCTCGGCTTCGCGAGTACGTCAGTCGCGAACGCCAGTCCCGACCTAGCCTCCTCGGACGCCGTGTCGCTTTCCGCTGAGGCATTGGCGTGCGTGCGCCGGGTGTATGCAGACGACTACCGCCTGCTCGCCGAGCTGAGTGCGCGGGTCGAATGAACTTCGCCAGGAGTGCATAATGAGAACGAATCGCGACAAGGCTGCCTTGCTTTACTGGGGTATTGTGATCAGCTTCTCAGTACTGGTCGCTTTTTCGTTGTGGCTTACGCTTGGCGTTCATCACCTCCTTTCGGTGACGGGCGTTCTGGCCTGCCTTGTCTACGTGGCTCTACGTTTCGGGCTTTACAGTTCAACCTTTCTGCTGTCGTTCTTCTTCGCGTATCCGGGGTTGGCCGTTGCCTATGCGAACCTTTTCGGGGGGAGCTACATAAAATCCTATAACCAGTTCATTCAGGACGATGTCTTTCTCTTGAACATGGCGGCACTCTGGTTCTTCCTCGGCTGCCTTTCGCTCATCACTGCTCTGCACGCCGCGTCGAAGTCCAAGGTAGAGCGACAACTCGAGCGCGCTTTCGCGCGCGGGGCGGGCGTGTCTTCGGGCCGCGATCGCCACTCCGTTTTGAACCGGTTCACTTGCACGGTATTCTGTATAGGCGTGGTATTCTTTTCGCTCTTGATGGAGCGAGGAGGAGGGACGCTACTGACTCAGTCCTACGGGGATCTCCGAATCGACCGCGTGGATACGTCATACGCCAGCGGTCTGTTCGCACTATTTTGGGTGCTCGCTTTTCTCGGCTACCAGAAGGGAATATGTAGAAACCTCTTCGTCGTCTGCACAGCGATCGCCGTTGTATGGCTAATGCTCAACGGTAAACGCGCCCCGCTGCTAGGTATTGCATTCATCATGCTCAGCTGGTTCGGCGCGAGGCGACAGATCAACGTTCGCGTCCTGGCCGGTACGGCGCTTATCGTTGTCGTCTTGTTCGTGATCGGTGAGGTGCGCTCTAACGCGCTGTCGGACTACTCCACGGATACCTTCTTCGACGAGTTGTCATCGGTGTCCGGAGACGCGGTTTCGCTTCCCGGAAACGGCGCGGGCATCTACCTGACCTACCTCGGAACACTTTATTTGATGGAGTCTCAATTGACGCCCGAGCTCGGCTCCACGTACGTCTCCGAGATGCTCGGAGTGATTCCCAGCCCGTTGCTCAGTCTAGTAGGGCTAAGGCCGTTTAGAGGGTTCGGCCCGGAGATTTACGCCGAGGCGTTGCCCTACGTCGGCGGTATGCACGTGCTGAGCGTCGGGTACGCGAACTTTCTTGTGATCGGGATTGTAGCGATCGGTACGATTTGTGGTCTGCTGTTTACGTTCGTGCGGCGATCGCTGATCGGCGCGTCCGAGATGCGGGTCGCCGTGTCGTTTCTTTTGATCATGCTTGCGCCGGCCGCGCTCTGGTATAACGGATTCATCTTTGTCTCATGGTCTTTGTACGCCGTAGTTTTTATATTTTTCCTGCAGAGACTGGTGCCGCGACGAGTCGCTCAAGGGAGACGCGTGACGAGACGGGCACCCCAATGACGTCGAGACGTGAAGTGTTGGGAAAGTCGAATTGCTTCGCACTTGTTGACGCTTGTGAGACACGGGCATGAGGATTGCTATAAATGCGCTGACCACGCGGGGACGTGCCGGTGTGCGCTCCTATCTTCGGCGCGTCAGCGTCGACATGGCGCGTGTTTGTCCGGACGATCACTTTCTTGTCTTCGTTAATCGCGAAGTGCTCGAGGACTTCGTCGACCTGCCAGAGAATATCGAGATAATGGCGTTTGACCTGTCTCGATTTCGCGTCGTCAGGCGCGTGCTGATCGAGCAGTTCCACCTCCCACGGCTTCTGCGAAAAAAGCGTTGCGACATCGTCTACACGCTCGCCGTGACGGACATTTTCGCAAGTCCCTGCCCGTCGGTCATCCGCATCGGCAACATGTTGCCGTACACCGACGAGGCGATGGCTCTACAGACATCAATTAGAAATCGGGCGAGAATCTCGATTCTGCGCGGTCTGACGACCATCTCTCGCAGTAGCGCCGACGCAACTCTCGTCATGTCGTCGGCGGCGGCTGACATTCTCGTGGAGCGCTCTGGGTTCTCTCCCGTGAAGACCGTCGGGATCAACCGAGGGGTATCCCGGGAGTCGACTCGCAAGGAGGCGTATACAGGCCAAACGCTTGGTTTCCCCTTTGTGCTGGTGGTCTCGCACATCGTCGAGTATAAGCGCCTACCCGAGATCGCTGACGCTGTGGTGAGGCTTGGCACCGAGCTTGGCGGGGTCAAGGTGGTGATTGCCGGTGAAGTCAAGGATCCACACTTCGCACGCCACCTTGACGAGACGCTTGCACGTCACGGGCTTGTCGACCGTATCGTCAAGATCGGTCATGTCTCCCGTGGCCAACTTGGTGATTTGATGGACCGATCGATGTTCACGATATTTCCGTCGATGGTCGAAACCTGTCCGGTGACACTTATCGAGATGATGATGGCTGGCTGTGCGATGATCGTCTCGGACCAGGGCGTGATGCCGGCACTCTGCGGCGACGCCGTCCTATACTACGATCCGCGAGATTCGGAGGCGCTTGCTGTCCAGATGTCGGAGTTGCTTGCGTCGCGCGAGCAGCGCGAGCGACTCGGTGAGGCCGCGCGGGTCCGTGTCAGCACGCTGGAGGTCGACTGGCCGACGGCACTCCTTGCGCGCCGCGACTTCTTTCAACGCGTCGTCGACGGCACCGGTATACAAGAATCATGAGCGAAAATTATCTCATCACAGGAGGTACCGGCAGCTTCGGGCGGACGATGCTTGGCGATCTACTCGCCAGAAATGTCCGATCGGTCACCGTGCTTAGTCGTGACGAAGAGAAACAGGACGCGATCCGCAACGCCCTTCGTGATCCACGCGTGCGTTACCGCATCGGCGATATCCGCGATCGACGCAGCGTTGATGCCGCGATGAAGGGGATCGATCACGTGTTTCACGCCGCCGCGCTCAAGCAGGTGCCCTCTTGCGAGTTTTTTCCGATGCAGGCTGTGCAGACCAACGTGGAGGGCTCTGCCAATGTAATCGATTCGGCTATTGCGCACGGCGTTCGCTCGGTCGTCTGTCTCTCCACCGACAAGGCTGTTTTTCCGATCAACGCGATGGGCATCTCCAAGGCGATGATGGAGAAGGTGGCGCAGGCGAGCGCTCGCGAACTGGGTGAGGGGGCTGACACGACGATTTCGTGCGTGCGCTACGGAAACGTGATGTGTTCGCGAGGCTCGGTCATACCGCTGTTCATGACCCAGATTGAGAAGGGCACTCCGATCACGTTGACGGTGCCCGACATGACTCGGTTCCTGATGCCGTTGCGTGATTCCGTCGCGCTAGTCAACTACGCCTTCGAGCATGCTAGACAGGGAGACCTGTTCATTCGTAAGGCGCCGGCTTCGACGCTGATCGACCTCTTGACGGCGCTCCGCAACGTCATGGGCGTTCCGGAGCATCCAGTCGAGATCATCGGCTGGCGACACGGCGAGAAGCTCTACGAGACACTCGCGAGTGCCCAGGAGCTGAGAACCGCCGAGGATCTCGGTGACTACTGGCGGCTGCAAACCGACCTTCGTGGCTTGGATTACACACCTTTCTTCAGCGAAGGCGACGATAGCGTGATCGCGTTCGAGGACTTCCACTCACATAACACTGAGCGCATGACAGTTCCCGAGATCGAGTCGCTCCTGTTGTCGTTGCCCGAAGTCACCTCTCGCCTGTGACGCAGTGGACTACGCATGACCCCACCTACTATGAGGGTACTCGTCACGGGTGCCCGTGGCCTTCTAGGCTTTCATTGCCGCGCGTTGTTGCTCGCCCGTAACGGCGAGCGCGCATTCCAGGGCGAGCCTCCCGCATTCGAGATCGTCGAGGCATCGCGGGACGCGTTCAAAGACGTTGAGTCGTTAGCGGCGATAGCCGAGGGCTGCACTATCGTGCTCCACCTCGCCGGTATCAACCGGGCGACCCCGACCGAGGTCGAAGGCGGCAACGAGCGCATCGCCGAGCGGCTTGTCATTGCGCTCGAGAGCGCTGGTGCCGAGCCTCACGTGATTTACGCTGACACGACCCATTCGGAAGGAGACTCGCCGTACGGCCGAGGCAAGCGCCGTGCTGGCGAGCGCCTGGCGGCTTGGGCCCAGGCCGGCAATGGGCGGTTCACGGCTGTGATCCTACCGCATCTCTTCGGTGAGGGAGGGCGTCCCGACTACAACACGGTGACTGCGACACTCTGCGATCGAATTGCGACTGGCACCGATCCGATCATTCATGACGGGGCGGCTGTGGAGCTGTTGCACGCCGGTGCCGCGGCCGAGTTGTTGCTCGAGGCCGCGATGACCGGATCCGGCGAGAGATTCAGGGCTGACGGCGTGCATTTGGAGGTCACGGATCTGTATGAGCGTTTGCTCGCGATCGGTGATCAGCTCGAGGCTGATCTCTTTCCCGAGCTTTCGGATCCGCTGACGCTCGCGCTGTACAACACGTACCGGTTCTCCCGTTTCCCGGCATTCGAGCCGCGCAAGCCCACCATCAAGTCGGACCCGCGGGGCGAGTTGTTCGAAGCCGCGCGTGGGGGGGGCGGGGGGCAGACCTTCCTGTCGTGGACCAAGCCGGGTATCCGCCGTGGCGACCACTTCCACCGCCACAAGGTCGAGCGTTTCGTCGTACTCGAAGGGCAGGCCGACATCGCCATTCGGCAGATATTCTCGGATCGTGTTCACACGTTCGGCGTGAGTGGCGAGCGTCCGGTCGCCGTGGACATGCCGACCTTACACACGCATAGCATCGTCAACACCGGCGATACGCCGCTCTTGACGCTGTTCTGGGCGCACGAGGTGTTCGACCCAGCGGCGTCGGACACCTATTTTCATCCTGTACTCGACTTTCATCCCGTGCTCGACGACTCGATCAAATCTTCATGACAGCTTCGCTCAAAGTCGTCACCATTCTCGGCACCCGTCCGGAAATCATCCGTCTAAGCCGCGTCATGGCGCGTCTCGACGAGGTTTGCACGCACGTCATCGTGCACACCGGGCAGAACTACGACCATCAGCTGAACGAAGTGTTCTTCTCCGACCTGGGTGTTCGAAAGCCGGGCCATTTTCTCGGCGTCGACACCTCCTCGCTCGGCGCGACGGTGGGCGGTATTCTCGTCGAGGCTGAGAAGGTGTTGCGTGAAGAGCGCCCGGACGCCGTGCTGATTCTCGGTGACACGAACTCGGCCATTGCCGCCTACATCGCACGCCGCATGAAGATCCCGGTCTATCACATGGAAGCGGGTAACCGCTGCTTCGACCGGAACGTGCCGGAGGAGACCAACCGGCGCATGGTCGATCACCTCTCCGATTTCAACCTCGTTTATTCCGAGCATGCGCGGCGCAACCTTCTGGCCGAAGGTGTGCATCCGCGTCGGGTCTATCTGACCGGATCACCGATGCACGAAGTGCTGTCCTACTACCGTGAGGGCATCGAAAGCTCCAACGTGCTCGAGCGGCTGAAGCTGGAAGCAGGGGGCTACCTTCTGGCCTCGCTGCACCGCGAAGAGAACGTCGATGATGTCGCGAGCCTCTCCCGGTTGGTCACGGCGCTTGAGGCACTGGCCGAACGACACGACCGCAAAGTCGTGGTGTCCACTCATCCGCGCACGCGCAAGAGTCTGGATACGGTGTCCGGGCTGGGGGACGGCGGACGTTTGCTCTGGCTGGAGCCCTTCGGGTTCAACGACTACAACCGGCTGCAGATGTCGGCGCTCTGCGTCGTCTCGGACAGCGGCACAATTGCCGAGGAGTCCTCCATGCTCGGATTCGCAGCCGTCACGCCACGCCTTTCCATCGAACGTCCCGAGGCGATCGACACGGGCGCGATCATGGCCTGCGGTACCGATCCGGATGTGATTCTTCGCTGCGTCGATCTGGTGATCGGGCGCAACGGCTCGACCGAACCGAGCCGTACGACGGTCGTCCCGGATGTCTACGCTGTCGAGAATGTATCGGAGCGCGTCGCGAGCCTCATCGTGGCGACAGCCGGGCTTTCCAATACCTGGGACGGTATTCGCACCACCGAGCGGACTCTCTGACCGTGACGATCGCCGAGAGCGTCGCCAAACGCGCGTTCGACGTGCTGGCATCTGCCAGCGGACTGCTGTGTTTTTGGCCGGTGATCGTCGTATGTGCGCTGATAGCGAGGCGCGATGCCGGCGGGTCCGGCATCTACCGGCAACCGCGCGTCGGACGCCATGGGCGCGCCTTCGACGTGCTCAAGATTCGCACGATGCGCGCGGAGACGACTGGTAGCACGGTGACCGTCGCGAATGACCGACGCATCACCAAGTCGGGACGCGTATTCCGTCGCTTCAAGCTCGACGAGCTGCCGCAGCTCTGGAACGTGCTCGTCGGCGACATGTCGCTGGTCGGCCCGCGGCCGGACGTACCAGGCTATGCCGATCGACTGGTCGAACAAGATCGTGCTTTGCTCGAACTCCGACCGGGAATCACCGGGCCGGCCACCATCAAGTACCGCAACGAGGAACAGCTCCTCGCTGGACAGAGCGATCCCGTCGCGTTCAACGACCATGTGCTCTTTCCCGACAAGATCCGGGTCAATCTCGACTATCTGAAGCACTACCGCTTTCTCGATGACATTCGCTACATTCTCATGACGCTCGGTTTACTCGCCGTACCCGCTCATCTCATTCCGCCAGAGCCAGAGCCAGAGCCAGAGCCAGAGCCGGAGCCGGAGCCGGAGCCGGAGCCGGAGCACGAGCGTTGAGCCGTCCTGCCCGGATCGTCTTCTTCTACCAGCACTTCTGGCCCGACAGCCCGCCGTACGCGAACATGCTGCGGGTGATCGGTCGCGGGCTCTCCGAGGCCGGTCACGAGGTCTCGATGATCGCGGCGCAGCCTTCGTACAAGGCAAGCGACCGGATGTCGCGAAGTGCGCCGCGTGAGCAGGTCGACGGGATCGACGTCACGCGGCTCGCACCCTTGCCGTTCGCCGACAAGCTCACTTCTATCAGGCTCCTCGGCAAGGTATTGTTCCCGTTGCGGGCACTACTCACGCTGCTGGTGCGCCGCCTTCGCGGCGCGCGGCCGGACGTCGTTGTCGCGGCGACCATTCCGCCCGTCCTGAACGGCCTGCTCGGACTGGCCACGGCCCGTCTTCTCGGCGCGCGATTCGTTTACCACCTGCAGGACATCTATCCGGAGATCGGTGCGGCGGGTGGCTTGTGGTACGAAGGCTCATGGCGTCACCGAATGCTGCGTCGTCTCGATACGTTCACTACCCGTCATGCCGACCTGTGTGTGGTGCTGTCGGAAGACATGAGCGCATCGCTTGCGAGCCGCGGTGTCGCCCCCGCGCGTGTCCATGTCATCAACAACTTCATGCTCGAAGCCTTCGACGACGGAGAAGCGAGCACGAGCTCGCCCGATGACGAGTCCGATGCTGCCCGACCTCCACGTCGCATTGTCTTCGCCGGAAATCTCGGGCGCTTTCAGGCGCTCGACGAGTTGCTGGCCGCATTCCTGGACCAGGCGCGCGAACACGATGACCTCGAACTGCATTTCCTCGGCGACGGCGTGGCTCGGGCGGCGCTGATGGAGCAGGCGGGTGATTGCCCGCACGTCCACTTTCATGGACACATGGAATTTGCCTGCGCGAGCCGTTTCATCGAGCGCTGCGACGCCGGTGTGGTCTCTATCGGTGAAGGGGTGTACCGCTACGCTTACCCGAGCAAGACCCTGACCTACCTCGGCCTCGGCGTGCCGTTGTTCGTCGTCGTCGAGGGTGCGTCGGCACTCGCGGGCGAGGTCGAAGAGCTCGAGCTCGGAGTGGTTTGCTCCGATCGTTCGCGCGACGGTCTTCGCGGCGCGTTCCGTGCGCTCGCCGTCTGGCTCGACGCGCATCCCGAGGCGCGCGAGACCGTGGCCGCACACGCCGCCGCGAACCTCTTCCGGGGGGCCGCCATTGATCGCTGGAACGTTGCCATGACCGAACTTCTCGACATCGACGGAGCTGCTGTCGATCGACCGGGGGTAGGGCGATGAGCCGCAGCGCAGCTGATTCGAACCTCGGCGGCTTGCCGCTCGTCATCATCGGTGCCGGGCGTTCGGGTACCAACATGCTGCGTGACTGTCTCGAGCGACTCGACGGAGTCGTCACGTGGCCGTGTGACGAGATCAACTACATCTGGCGCCACGGGAACCGCTCGGATCCTACCGACGAGTTCGCGGCCGATCAGGCGCGTCCGCCGGTATGTGCGTTCATTCGCGACCGGTTTGCCGATATCGCACGTCGCGCGGGGCACTCGGTCGACGTTCCTGACGAAGGACCGCTGATCGTCGAGAAGACCTGCGCCAACTCGCTGCGTGTGCCGTTCGTGGACGTCGTGGTGCCGGAGGCGCGCTATCTCTACATCGTTCGTGACGGACGGGATGTGGTCGCCTCGGCCAGCAAGCGCTGGAAAGCGCCGCTGGACATCCCGTATCTCTTTGCCAAGGCCCGCTACGTTCCGGTCTCGGACCTACCATATTACGGCTACCGCTATGCGCTGAACAGGCTCCGCAAGCTCCGCTCGAGCGACGCGACGCTCTCCGTCTGGGGACCCAGGTTCGAAGGCATGCAGGCACTTGCCGAAACGGCCAGTAACGAGGCGGTCTGTGCTGCCCAGTGGTCACGTTGTGTCGAGCGCTCGGACGCCGCGTTCGAGAGCATCGCGCCCGAGCGAGTGCTGCGCCTTCGCTACGAAGATTTCGTGGCCACGCCGGCCGAACACATGGCGAGGATCGGGGAGTTCGTCGACCGTCCGTTCCCCGTGGATGCGGTCGCCGCTGCCACGGCGGATGTCCGCGTTTCGTCGGTCGGGAAGGGCGGGCGCGAGCTCGCGCCCGACGTGTTATCCCACATGGACGCGATGTTGGCTCGTCACGGGTATTCGTGATGTCGCTCGTCGCTACAGATTCGGACGCTGGCGGTCTGCCATGCATTCTTCGCCGTGCCCTTGCCGAGCAATGGGGTACCGCATTCGTCGCCAATCACCGCGGGTGCCGTTCGAGCTTTACCGTAAGGAGATTCTTTTGCTGAACACGACATTTTCCCCGTGGCCCTCGTTTACCGAGGAAGAAGCGGACGCCGTACGCGACGTCGTGCTGTCCAATCGGGTCAACTACTGGACCGGGCCCGAGACGCGAGCGTTCGAGTCCGAATTCGCCGC
>JAUKWC010021212.1:0-18863 GCA_032356245.1 Endocladia muricata | reverse complement strand
GAGTCCCCGCGGAAAGGGTCCCACAATGAGTTGGACAAGTCATTGAAAGTGGAGACGCTGGGCTTTTTCGCCATCGTGAGCGGGTCAATGGGCTTGCGGTTGTGGGTGTGTGACTATTTATACGTATTTACATTCGGGGAGGAGAGCGAGCAGGTGGCAGCGGCGGGGTTGTTCGAGATGAAGAAAATTATTATGCCGCCCATCTCTGTGTTTTCCGGGCATTGGCATCTCACGCATGCCAGTGCTTCGTATAAGGACGGCATTGCGGATGAGTTAACGCTACGATAGTATGTGTAATTTATGCCGGAAGGGAAAGGTGTGCCGGACCAAGTGTTCTACGCACTGAGAGGACTACCGCAGCTCCCGGTCAGTGAGATTGCCCCTGTTAGTCGTAGGAGTAGTGAAAGAGATGAGGGGTCGGACGGTCTGGCCGACGCCGATATAGCTGGGATTTTTAGACTTGCACGCGAGCGGAAGTAGCAGAGCAGAGGAGATTGGTCCTGGAGATGATGGTTCGAACTGCGATGACCCCGAGGAGTCGATTGTTGTTATGACAAGTAGTGACGAAGATTAGGTAGCTACGCGAAGAAGTGGCTGAATAGTGTGAAGTGAAACAAACTTAATCACTAAATGTCAGTTTCAGAACCACTTCCGGGCAAGGATGCCAAAATATAGGGGCTGTGAAAGACTCGGGCTCAGCCGCGAGGAAGGTCGCCCAGGAAAGTGCACGATCTTGGAGCCGCTAAAACAGGACAAGGAGGCTTGAGAAGAAATGAAAGTTCACGCTAGGTGTGTGTCACTAGTAATAGGGGCTGAGGTCTACACATGTGAAAACACTTGACCAAATGGATGTGCGAAATTTGATATGAAAAACAACATCCGTCTGCCCATGTATTCTCACATGGGTAGATCTCAACCCCTGTTGATGGTGACATCCAACCAACCTCGAAAATTAATTACATCTCGGTGCGAAGTGGTACACGTGCAGAACTTCTTTCTGACGTCGAATCGAAAATTAGTTTGTTTCTACGGTCGGCGCTACACCTGTAAGAGCTGTTTCGTGGTCAAATAGGGGGGTGATAATAGTGACAGGGGCTGCGATCTACAAATGTCAAAACACATGAGCAGATGAATGAGCAAAAATTAATCCAAAAAACAACACTCACCTGTCCATGCATTTCCACATGTGCAGATCTTTGCACCTTTCACTAGTGGCACCGCACCGAACAATTAAAAAAAATTACCTTGGAACGCCAGGCAAAAAATGTTGAGAATCTCTCGCTGACGTCGACTCGAGGTTCAGTTCGTTTCTACGGCTTTTGTGATACGTGTAAGACCAGTTCACCACAAGAAGTGTGTGCCTCCCGTTCTGTACGGGTCAGTCACATCACGGGTTCGGTAAGGGTGGAGTGAGGTATTAGTGGCTGTAATCGTAACATGCTACAAACGAAAGGTGTCCGTATGGCGTAGAAATAAAGATGTTCCGTATGATAGGATGCCGACTTGACTGTAGGCCTCAGGGTTGCGCTGCAATTGGCATCACGTCGACGCAAACCACGCGGTGCCGAACGTATGAAATCGCTCGCGCACTGTTAACTAGTGGCGGATCGATGCACTAAGCGGTCTCTACCACACGAACGCAACGCGAACGACAGAAACACTACGTTCGAGCCCTGCGGTAGAGTTGACCGTCGTTTGTTCAGGACGCACGAACCTGGCGCCGTCCGGCGCCACTCTTGTATTGTGCGACACCTTACGCGGGCTAAAGTTTCGTCCATGTTTACGTTCCGATGTTTGTCCAATACTGCCCAAGAACTCAGCGCAGTGTTTCAAACATAATCTCTTCGCCGTACAATGCCCGCAAAGATTGTGGGTGAGCCAGTGCAGCCGAACATCACCGAGCATAATGCTCAGTTTCGTAGAGCCGCAGATACCGCATATAGTGCGTAGCAGTCTTCAGTTCAGTTGCCCGAAGTCTGTTGGAAGGTACTTAAGAGTATGAAGGTTCCAAGGCAAGCCTATCAACCTGAGGCAGACTATGAGCCCTAATGTAACATTTTGGCACGGACTGTGAGATGCGGAACTGCAGTGTTCTGCACGATTCGCGATACGGGCTGGATATGTTACTGGGAAGTGAGCTGCGGGTAGTGGATGCGGGCGTTCATTGGACACGGCAGTACATAAGTTTCATATTTTTTGGAAGTCGGTGTCCATGCGAATAACCGCTGTCGTACACGAACTGCACGTTTCGGAATGCCCAGGAAGTCAGCATTAGACGACATTCCAAAGTATACAGTACGGGCAGAAGGTTTACTAGGCAAATGCAACCGGTGGACGTCTGCATCCATTTCTGGAGTCACGGAAGTCGGCTCTCGGAAGAACAGCCTTGACAGGCACCGCGTCGCTTCAAGCGGGGAGGTAGAGTGAGAATCATCTCAAGGGAACGGAAAGATTGCAGGAAGCGGGTAGTACCCGGACAACAAAGAACGCGAAGGAGCAATACTATCATCAGTGGCGTAACAGCAGAGAGGTGATTGAGGCCAAGTTATGGATAGTATTTAACCAAATGGATAGTGTCGGGATGGAGAGAAGCGCTCTGGTGGCGTGCTGCCAACGGGCGTGGTAACACAGAAGCGCTTCGGTGGCGCGCTTTACAGCGGCATGGGTAAGGAGTTGTAACCCGTCGATAGAGTCGTTTGGGAATATCGCGGGAAGCCGCCCAGCCAATAAGGATCGTAGAAAGACACATAAGTCTACAGCCAAGGTGGTGCACCACAAATAGCGGTACTAGTACCGACCTCCGGATTTCTTACAGGGCACGCGGAGGGCTTAGCCCGTAGTCGAACTGGAGTTCAGAAAGGCACGCGCTGCAAACCTAGAAGCAAGACCAGAAGCTCGGCGCGGCAGGTCGAGAGACAAATACGGCAGGGTCTCATTGGCAGGGGGGTAAATCCTCGTAGGAAAATCCGGATACAGTCGGTCGTAGCGACATGGGATACAGCTAGAGACACACACCTGAAGGGAAGGCGGTGCGGGGGAGGCATGTCAATTGCCGGTGGACGCCTATCAAGACCCTGTAGACTTCAGAGTTAACCACCCCCTTACGGGTGATTCCGTTTGCAATGAGACTGTGCGTTAACATGCATGTATAAGCCAGGTCACTCGTCGGCGGCTCATCCGAGCCAGTAGGTTACAACTACAACCAATTATCACAACTAAAGCTGCAATTTCCCCTGCCACGTGTCAGGGAATGATATAAATACCAATTCAAACAAATCAAGAAACAGATCAATTTTCACGCACACATGTGCGATATAGGTCAGTACAGTTCGCGTGGCAGAAGTGTACCCTATCGTATCAGTGACTGACACTATCGACCACTAGCCACGTCGCCTGTGCACAGCTCACTTCCAGGCTACAGGAGTGCGGTGGGCCTAGTCTAAATCGGAGAGCCAGTGCCCTGCAGGCGGGAGTGCTCCTGCTCGTTCTTTATGAAAGTCATTTATTTCCATTCATGACTATTGTTCATTTATTAACCACGCGGGATCCCAGTTTCTCGCAGCTTCGCGATACCAGCTGCAAATCACTATCTGTTCACATGAACAGTATTGCGCTACTGTTGGGCGGTCGTAAAGTGAGGTCTTGCTTTGTTGAGATCCTGTTACCATCCCTGATGGATTCTTTTCTCTTTCTGCTTCCTTTCCTCGTTGTCCGAAAACCGACCGCTGCCAATGACGGCAAATGGTGCCTCGATGGTGCCTGCAAATCAAAATATATGGTCTGGCCACTGTTTCACTTGTTAGAATAGTTTCTCGTATACGTATCGTTTTTATAACACGGGGACCGCTGAGCAGACTGTCGTTTTCGATGGCGGATACCTCCGTAGCAAAACCCGGATAGACACCTTTCGCAAATTGTCAGCCGTGCGTGGTCCAGCATGGCTAGCAGCGCACTAGGATAGATGGTAGTAGAACCCTCCCAGACGACATGACGGGCGTGTGGTGCGCTTCAAGTTCCCTCCCGGACGAGCAATAGGCACTAAACCCGTGGAATTGACTTCCTGCAGACGATTGTACCTTACACCTTGTTCAGATTCTATACGACAAAGTGTTGGAGACGTTAAGGATAACTGTTGTCCTGCTCGCATTCTCACAGAATGCCACCAACTCCTAACTGATACAGAAAGAGTGTAGAGCCCCCAGGAAGCTTATGTGCTTTGAGGGAAACCCTCCTCGACCGGTCGGAAAGCATGTCAGGATGAATCGTTGATGTACTGCCCCTGCTCGAACATTCGGAAAAACAGTTGCAGTAGACATTATTGTTCGCCAAATTTTCCTATTGGTACGAATTTCACAGTTATAAAACAAATCTGGACTATACTAGTTTATGGGGACTGGTGTAGCATGCCCACTATTTTGTTTCAGGACAGTCCCCTCGGTATCAAAAGTTGGGCCCGAAAGCTTCGTCAGGAAGTATCGTTCGGTCCGGATTTTGTGTACTGCATCTCATAATGTTGAACTGCCCGGTGGCTGAGAAGAGTTTCTAACTTTAACGATTCGTATCCTCATCGTCACCCTCATGGTACGTATATTTTAGATAATCAAGTGCGACCGACGTCAAGCAAAACCAATCCTGCTCGAGGTTTTGCCAGTGCTCAACAGAAGATACATCGCACAGTTGGATAGCTCACCGATACTTGATTACTTCAATCTCTGCATGCTTGTGTAGTCAGGTGCTTATCACATGAAGCGAAGGGTAGAATTCGTATAAGTAGAAGTTCCTAGATTTGAACATTTCGAGTTATAAGCCTACTGTTCGTCACTACACCACTTGGGAGTATATGGAAGTTCAACAGCACAGCGGCTCGCCAAGCATCAGAGCACAGAACGAAGGCCCTGTCAGTTCCTTGTACCGGGAGTTTCTCGACTAATACAGACCAGTTAAAGTAAAAGAAAGACATGAAAATAAATTGCCTGCTTACCAGCTGTCAATAAGAACAAAGACTTAATTTACAGTAGTCGTAGATTACAGATAATTGATGAGAGCATACTGGTGCATGCGACGGCCATGATGCATTACAGATGTATTCCCACCGATAACGTATGTCACCACGTCCGTGTATCTGGAAATGGATGCGGACTTCCACTGCGTGCAGTAGAACGTCTAGTAATACGCGTCGTTTACTACACATTTTGCGTTTCCAGATCTAGTAATAGTACACCCGGACGTCCGCAACGTGGACGTCCGGGTCTGGTATTACTGGATTCGGCCTTGTACCAAGTGGACATTAGGGTACAGTACTACTTCACTCGGACATCGGCCAAGCGGAGATAAAGGTCGAGTGGGACTAGACTTCGAACTGCACTTTTCGAAATTCCCCGTCTCACTGCTAGCTCATGTACTTCCATTTGTGGAATTCCGGGATATAGTTATACTCCGTGGCATACTGCGACGTGTGGAAGCCCAATCCTAGGTTTACTCCCTTAAAACTGCACCTTTCGGGATGCAGTATTGCTGCATTCGGAGCTGCGAAAAGTAGACTGCGAATCGCAGCAAGTGAAACTGAACGGAACGTTCACAACGTTCGGTGAATGCCCAGTCTCGTTCTGCTACATTTCCATACTGTTACATTAGTACACCTTTCAGATTACTTGGTTGCACCTACGGTTGCATCATCATGCCCCTTCATCACCCGTCCTGCCTGCCCATCTCCACCTCTGATGACCAATACTCCCTGCATTGCATCGCCCACTACATATCTCGTCACTCTTCACCGACACCTCCCATCCCTCCCGCAATCCCTTCCAGTTTTCACACCAAACCCCACCATCACCCGCACTCCCTCACCCTCTCAACCCGCAACAGGCCACATTTCCCGAATAGCGTCGCACACAACATGTCTCGCCGCTTTTCAACCACCCCTCCCATCCCGCCCACCATCTCTTTCAGTTTGCATACCACCCCCAACTATTACCGGCACTCCCTCCCCCCCTCCATCCCGAACATCCCACACTCCCCAAATCCCCTCCCGCACCACACGCCTCGCAACTCTTCAACAACGCCTCCAATTCCACACAGTCCCTTCGCGCCGGTGCGAACACCGGTCGGAATACGGTCCGCTTACTTGTGCACGCCATCCCATCACACGGGAGAACCGTCGCTTATTACTTTCTGCTCACGCATGGGTACCTTTCCACATTTAACGGGGTAGTGTCCCGCGTCGCTACGCTTCAAATAGGGTCTGTGGCGTGTTCTTGCGTTCCATACTTTCGCCGCACTGTCTTGAAAATGCCCTCGATGAAATTATTCTATAGTAGACCGTACGAAACTTCGCAAATCTTGCACTGCGGCATATCACATTCTCACTCCTTTTCAATTCCTACCCTCGTTCTAGAAGCCATCAGCGTATGCTTGATGCTCTCTACTCGACACGGCCAATAGGGAGCGTGTGTGTCGAATGGAAGTCCACGTTTTCCTCTTTGGCCCCTCCCCCGTGCCTGAGATCTGCACTAGGTTTCGTGAAGGCGGGGATGCTCGCGAGCGGACCTACCGTCCACTACTGACTGAAAATAAGAAGACGGCTCCACCGGTAGAAATTGTTTTACTTCGCCGTCCTCCGACTTCTCCAGCAAGCACTCCTCCTCGCAGCTATCCTTGCCAGACGTCAACATGCGCTGCAAATACCGGCACGGTGTCTACTCGTCTTTCGAGGCGTACTTACTTTCCAAACACGAGCAAAAGTGTCACTTCCGAACACACTGACGGGCCGAGCTCGTCACCAGTTCTCCGCAAGGCTTACCCACCCCACAACCTCCTTTCTACTATGATGACAACGACCTTTCTGATAAGGCTCCTGCGCCTCTGCTTCCCTTGCTTCCAGTGCTGTGTGACTCTGATGCAGAACCGAACACACGTAAGACCGACCTCCTTGTATAATCTACTGCGGTTTTTGTTGCCGATGTAGAGGGGACTGCCGGCCTGCGCATAGTTGACGAGATCATCTCCATCCGTAGGGACCGCTACTTCTCTTTCGCGCGCTTTGTAGACCGCAATCGCTCTTCGCAAGAGTGTCACTCCCGCACACTCGCTGTTGTCGAGAACGAGCATCACCTTCAGGTATTCTCCTCAGCCCCTTCGTTGGACCACAGCGGTACGTCCTTCGGAACTCCCTACTTCCGGGACCACGTCAAGATCCTGCAAAAGCAAGCGGCGCAAGATAACACAGAGTCTTGCTACTTCCGCCCTTGTGGTGACCCCTCGCAGAGCGACACTCATCTCTTCGCGCATCCCCGCCAGACCAACGTGAACTGACGAGCTTGTTAAGACCTCAAGGAAACATTCATGTGTAGGGAGCTCGAGGGTGTCATCTTGGACACAGGGACGTCGGGGATCCACTCGTTTGTACGATGCATATAGCTCTATATGAATAAATCCGCCACTATACTTAAGAACAGCGCCCTCGTTCCCATCCCGTGCATGATACTCTTCTCAGCTTCACTGCTGCATTCCGTCGCCGCTGCATAATGTCCCGGCACACCGTCGTTGGCTATCTCCCTGTCCAGCTCTTCCCCGCAGTGGACGATAGAGACTTTGATGTCTTTCCACCTTCTTCGACTACTCGCGCACTAGATACCAAAACCTCCACACTACACTGCGCCCTGGCTTCTCTGCTATCATCTCTGCTTTAAAAAACCCTCCTTGGTTTCACATGCTCGGATGCCTTCCACCGTCTCAGGTAACGTCACATGGTCCTCCCCAGCTACAGTTGCAGCGTACCCGAGTCAAAGAACATCATCGGCACTCGATCCGGCACAAAAACTAGCCAACCTTGGTACGGTTGCGAAATGCCTTCAAATCTTCTCACTTTGTCCGCGTTATTCCCGCCTTCCACCACCCGGCCAACCATCCTTCTTCGTAGCAAAGAAGCCGACCTCGAGGCCAATGACATTGCGCATGCGTTGCTTGGCATGCAAGCTCACACACGAGCTGCCACCGGACAGGCGCAACAAACCCTCGCTACCTCCTCCCTGCGGAGCTCGCCATCCCTTCTGAAAACATGCATCCTCCTTTCGTCCAATTCTCATGTCGACATGGACACCATTTTTGGTTCCGAACCGCGGCAAAACTTGCACCTCGGCATCTCCAACCTAATCAGAACCTGCATATTTCTTAGTCTCGGCCCCCCTGTCCCATTCAGAGCGCAAGCTTCCGCCGGCGACAGTCGGAAGCAATTCAGAACCATCCGAACTGTTCTCATTCGGGGAGTCAACACAGCTCCGACTGTCACTCAGGGGAACTTCTACGCTCTCGGCCTACACGTCCACTTCTCCGCCTCCGAAAACGGCAGTCGCTTGAACTGACTCTGCAGAAAGGAAAGACTCCGCGGCATGCTGGAGGCTAAATACTACGAGTTGGTTGACAAGGCCTTTCCAACTATCGCAGGATTCACAGACCGTTGCTGTTATGAGGCTGACTCCACACCCTCGCATCGATTTGCGCTCAATGCTGAGACGTTCTAATACTGAGCTCTAGGCAGGGACTAGAGAAGTACTGGAGCTTTGCCGTGGCTCACGACCTACAGGACCGTGCCGAGAGGTTTATATCCTCCATGCTCCACACATTTGGGGACCGCCACCTCAACAGGCTCAAGGCCGTCAAGTTTCATCTCCTCACCCACCTTGCTGATGACATACGCAACTTTGGAGCCCTACAACATCTACATGACGGTGTTCATGAACACGCAAAGACCGCATTAAAGTAACATTAGCGCCGTACCCCAAATCGAAGGACAACAGCCCTGGAGAAAAATGCCCGCCAAATCCAGCACTCCGATAAACATGCTGGCGTCGGAACTCAGGTTGTTCCCGTCTCCCAATCGCCTTACATCCAAAAATCGCACAAGAATCTAAACTGCAGGCACGGGGCCTGTCTTGTCAGGGAAGACCTCAGAATATGCCCCCGCGAACTCGCTCACTCGAGAACCCTCTCCGTGCCGCTCCTAGGAAACGAAGAAGGCCGCATTTTCGACGCGATACTCCCATCACAACGCGAAGAAGCTCCCGACATCTGAATCGATCTTCTTGCCCAGCATGGTGACTACGCCACCACTGTGCTGCTGGGACTTTTTCGCGCCGAGCTTCTCCAGCAGCATTTAGGCCACATGTGTGACACTCTCCAAATCACTATCGTCAGAAGCGGCTACGTTCCCGGCGGCTTCTATCACTTCGTCAACGATTATGATCCCGATCTGAATGTCATTCAACTAGACTGAACGCAGAAATATGTTATTTACCTCGTTTGTGCAAACAGTTGCTTCTGCCCAACAAAACGGCAGCGATTCAGCTTCGTGGTCCTGGGCGCTGACCACGAAGAACATACAGACACTGCATTTGTGGCCATTGTTCTGTCTCTCTTCCGTATGCGTGACCGTGAATTACCACAACCTACCGAATATGCCTCCGTTCGGTACATGGGCTGTATTCCACCAATCGACGCTGTTGATGACATTCGGCGATGCGTTTCCTTGCGGTAGTCTACAGATAAGAATGTAAGTCGCACAGTAAATACCGTCTCGCTCCCAGAGCTGCAGTGATGAGGGCGTCATGCTCTCGCTTCTCCCAACTTCGGCCTGCGGAAGGCCTCTGCTATCATAGCGACAGCTTCGGTGGTGCGGTCAAATTTCCGCATCCGTCGTTTCACTCCTCAGCTCCATTGGCTCTACCATGGCCCCTGCACAAACGGGTTCGAAAGAGACCATGCTGCACGGCCAGTCCTACCTGAATACTCCCCTCCAACGGACACGCCATTCCCTGTGCACTAAAATACAACACATCAGAAAACTGCAATCTGTTTAGTGAGGTACCAAAAAATAAGTACGGTTACCTTCCTTTTCTCTCTTGTGTGCATCGATAGTTTCTCGTCCACTGCCCGAACCCAGTGCGCGAGGACGAATCTGGAGTTGTGGCCGGAGTCCATGATCAGCTAGACGCGCCATTGCAAAGCCGATACTGTCCCTCGCTTGAGTCTGAAAGTGCAAAGTGCCATTCGACAACACCGCCAACCATATCCGAGATGTTGCCCGAGAACCAGGTCTTTCGTACCGCCACCCAGAGTGTATCTTCTGAACCCACCTTCACCATGTTTGTGGCTACTCCGGGGGCACCTGCCATCGAATTCTCGCCATCCTCTTCAGCAGACCGTTTCATCCCTTCATTTACCGATTCACAAAACGTTCCCTGAAACGTAGAACCACAATGAGACATATCCTGCGGAACAATGCCGCAGACTACGCTGCAAACGCTGCATAATATCCGCGCGGTTGCCAAGAGCACGTACCTGGAAAAGGTCAGACCGGAAGTACTTTGGAGCTGGCCGCCACGGCCCTGCGCATACTGCAGGAAGAATTTGATCGTCTCCACCCAGTCGTGCCGGCAGGTGAGTTGTATGATGTGCCCGTACGCCGACGTCCCGTCCCGTTGAGCATGTTACCCTCGGAACTCGTAAAGGACATATCCACCCAAAGAGTTTGCAAACAGTACGTCGCATTCCTCGAGACCGCACACGTCCTTCGTTACAAAGTGATCACCGTAGGCTAAATCCTCCACCTCGCTCAGTCGCCACGATGAGAAGTCTGGACTCCCTTGCTTCTGTTCTAAGTCCATCCGCCTCACCCGCCCTTGAAATGCCTTACATGAGCGCTCCGCCGGCTCGCTCCCCGATACAAATGTGATCTTCCACGACGAGAAGAAATACGCAAAGCTTTGAACCGGCTTCTACCTATCGTTTCTCTTCCACGCGCTGATCACGCCAAAGCTTGTCTGCCTCATCCTTGCACATAGGGCACAGTTCGTTGAAACAGCCTGCTCACACTCGCGGCGGGATTTGGCATCCAAAAACAAGGATGACCAGTTCCCGGCGCCGAGCTCCTCACGTACCACATCAGTCAAAGCCCTCGGCTGATCGGAGTAGGAACACGTATAGTATTTCTCACAATTTCCAGTGAACATCGGTTGAATCGGCACGACACACTCCAGGCCGCCCACGCAGAGCTCCCCCACCACGCGCGCCACACTGCAACCCACCCTGTTCCAAACTGGAACACAACATGTGACGGTGAGCTCAGCAGTTTCGCGGTGGCACCACTGCATAATTTGCTTCTCGATGGTGTTGGTAACACCAATCGACTTTGCCCTCACTTGTGTCATACACTTGCGACTCTGAACACGTCCAGCTCCGGCACATGGCGTGGCCTGCTGGGTGCCAGAAGAAATGCAGCGGGCCACGCGTAGGCTCTCGTTCTCCTGCTCGACATTTTCGAATTCGGCTCGTAGTCGCAGGAACTTGGAAAGCGTTGCCTTACTCGTCACCCGCACGTCGACAAGCTCCTGGTCGGCGTGCCGTAGGTTCCACCCGTAGTTGTTGACCCTTGTCGTCAGATCAGCAATCTCTTGCTTTTGTGCGCTAACGTTGTTCGTCTGCTCGGCCAGCATCGTTCGATGACCTTCCATTTGGTCACCCGAGAGTTACTGTAAGGAAACTTCAGCGGAGGTCGCAACTCTTGTCCAGGACGGCATTGGCGAAGGTGGATACCAAGCGAGTCTTACCTCCGGTGCACCAGTAGGACGCATGGTCACACCATGAGTTTGCCCTGCTCCGCCGCGGATGCGCGACCACACAGGGGCGGCAGTGCCGTGCGTGCAGATGGGCGGAGCGGACGCAATTCCGGCAAGATGGTGGAGCTGGCTTTGCCCTAGCTGCATGCAGATTGAAGAGACGAAAGACAAGCAGACATTTGGCTGGCCGCACAACCGGCTGGAGCTGCGAATGGTACAGCAGCACCGTAAGTCGCCAAAAAAGTGGCACCATCGGCTTGTTCACTTTCTCAACCAAACAGAGACGGCGCTAGGGCTGCATAAGCTGCGTTAACCTGCCTGCCGGGTGCCGCTGAGTTGCATTAATTTCGCGGTTCGATGCAGTCCCAGAGACAAGCGGAGCCCGTGCACCACGGCCCCACTTCCGCTGCTCGTGGGTGCGCTGGCGAGGTCGATGCACCGGAAAAGCGCTTCTCGTCGTTCTGCCCTCCGGAGCTATCTATGCAGATCTTCGCTACGGGCAGGACAGTACAGACTGAGGGGTGTTGAGAAGAACATGTTCGAAAACAACGTCGCAGTTGTTGTGAACCGAGCAGTACAGTTCCGAGCTAGCAGCTACCACTGGTAGCGCGGCCCTTGCAGAGTCACGCCGACGTGGAGCGTGCCTGCCGACTTTTGGAATATCATATGCGCCAACAGCGGGACTGGAAGCAGGGGCTGGGCGGCTGCGAATGGGCATTCCAGAACTTAACCAAAACCCAGACTGGGGTGGTGTCGCTAAATACAGGGATTCAGACCTACTAGTGGGAGAATTCATCGGCAAATGGACGGTTTTTTCCAGTTTAAACTTCGCCCATACATTACCTCATGTGTTTTCATATTTGCTGATCTTAGTCCGTGTCACTAGTGACACCCTCCCATACCCTAAATGATCTACGTACATTTCCAAGTCTCGTGAAGGGGTCCCGATGTTCGTACCTGCTGTTACAGAACAGAAATGTGAGCCTGTGTGAGCACATCGTGTTTCTGCCTTTGTGCTTCCAGTCCGCAATACAAATGGCCCACACCTTCAGTCACACCACGACACCTCGCACCCTTGCAACACCGGTATATCGACGCGTTGCTCGTTGATTTTCGCGCTTTGTACTCATCTCTCCTTTCTATACTTCTATAGACGTGGCTTTCGTTGTAGGATTTGCGTCGCTCTGCTCCTCTTTCCTTGCATCCCCATTGTTCCTTAGCTTCTTTCCCACTTTCGTTCCTCACTACGCTGTAACGATGCCGTCCACTGAGATTAGCCGGCACGACATAGCCGGCGTGTCCTTGCCTGGCTTCGTTACTTTTCCCTCTTGATCAGAGGTGCACGCAGAGTTTGACGTCATGGACTTCCACATGTCAGGCCTCCTGCACCGTGTCATCGCAGCGAGCGACGAGGCCTCAATGGCGTTGACATAAATTGCCGCCGTAAAGAGCAAGAAACGCCAGCTTGGCAGCGACTTCCGCACTTCTACCGAGAGCGACGAACCGGTCTCTATCGAGCCGGGCGGCGAGCAGATGAAGAATATAGTGCGCGCAGCGCTATCATTCGTGTTGCTGACCCGAAAAGACAACAGAACTGGGCAGGTCGCGGATGCGGCCCCGAGGCAGAAGAACAAGGGGGTGTCGCTTGTTGTTGGCACTAAGTTCGTTCCCTTTGAAGTCAGCAAGATTCCGGAGGTAGTTCTGCCAGGAACCATTTCAGCCGGCCGCCCCAGAACCTTCGAGGTTCTCATGTTCTTCCACGCGATCAACATATTCCACTCGAGGCGCGGCGGCACATATGTAGTCGCTTTGAAGAAAATAAATCAAAGCTCACATCATCTCGCGTTTGCTATGCGACTGCGACCTCGGGCGTGGACGAATCTGGCGAAGCCAGTGAAAGTTTCGGAGTATGGAGCATCAGTTGCACCCTATTTTCTGTTTACTCCGCGCGTTCAGCACTTTTGTGGGTTTGAAGACACGCGCTGATGGCTTCGCACGCATCATGCAGGAGACCACGCTGCAAGGGGATGGAGTAGAAAGTATGGGGGAGAGTACGAGCAGTACGGTGGCTTGGGGCCGAAGTGCGGAGAAAGATGCGGCAACGCGGGTGGTTACCAGTCTGTTCCTGTCGAAATTGGAAGCGATCGTTACCAGTGAAACTTTGTACAATGTCAAAAATTGCAGCAACTGGCTGTATATGGACCACTTTAAGCCGCGCGGTGACAACTTGCCCACGGTCTTCGCCGACTTCAGCAGGGATACCGGAGAAGGGGTTGCGGCCTCAGCCTAAAGCGCCTGAGGACGATGATGCCTGTTGAGAGGGCATCCGGGTAGACTCGGAGCTGTCGGATGCCGATTCGGAAGACGCAAGACCGCGCCGTATTCTGCGTGTTACACCGTCGAGCACCACGCCCAGTGTGGGACTATCCACGCAGCTTCTTCGCTCTTCGTTTCTCCTGCTGAAAGAAGAGATCGAGCTGGACCCGCAGAGTTGCGGCAGCGAAGTTGGGGACTTCTGGCTTACAGGCGCACGGGAGAAGCTGGTGAGGCTTTCTGGCCCGCTCTCGACCCATTAGAGCCGTACCCGAACGACCCCATTTGTGAAGCACCAGAACCCCCCAACCGTATTAGCCCATTTTCACCGTCCCAGGAGATGTCGGAAGAGTCGCTCCCGGAGGAGAATCCTTTTACGGACCTTCTTACGGAGTTGCTCAGCGTGATAAGGTCGGACTGCCATATCTACAGCTGCACTTTCCACGACCTCCTCAATCATCACGCTGACAACTCGGGTGAGTGCCTCGAGGGTAAGGTTCAGCTGCTGTTGACGAACCCCTCTTTTCAACACCAGAAGCGAGCGGGGTGCGGATATCTGTGCTCATGACGTTCTCACCAACAAGGACGTGGACGCCTCCACCCTAATGTTCGACGAACTACTCGGTAAAATCGGCCGCGGAATCCTTTTCTGTAGAGGTCTACACTTCGGCATGTGGCTTTCCGGTCTCGAGTGTTACAGCGGAGTAGTGCTCGACGAGCTGAGTGACGGAGCCAGTGCGTCGAGGGGGAAGCACGGAAAGGACTTCGCGGTTAACGTGGGAGACGGGCCAATGGTCCAAGTCCGAGCTCGAGGTCAATTCGCGCACAACCCGGGTACAAGCGAATGTGGCCACGCCTCAGTCACGCATTGGGCTATTCACTTCTTCCGGAGAAATGTTCCACTTGAAGTGCATTTCGCCCGCAGCATGGACTAACTCTATGGCAAAAGCCCAGGGATTGAAGCTCGGAGAGGTGCTGAGAAGAGCTGACGAAGGAAGGCGCTTGAAAATGCCTCGACCCGAGGAAACGAGCATCAAACACATGGGCAAGTCGGTGGTGCAGTACTCGACACCGGGGGACCTTGGGCTGGACCTGCCGACTGGTACTTTCTCGGCTTCAAAAGCATGCTTAGGGCTTCCGAAAGAGCGCCGTTTTGTGGGGTTCGAGAAGGATGACCACTGCGTCAGTCAAGCTCTACCGAGCTTGGTTAAGCCGTTTTGCGAAAGCGTGGTGAGCCTCGTAGGAGACATTGGTGGCTCCTCGCGGGTTTTCCCGCCTGCGACAAGGTAATTGGCCGGCGAGAAACGGAATGTGTCTGCCAGGGGCGGAGGAGACTTGCAATGGCCGTGGCAGGTGTAGGCGGTGTCAATGTCTACCGGAATACATAGTCCGGTTTATTGCGAACAATGCCGGGGGTCCCGTACTTTCTCGACGCCATTCACGGTTTTCGGTGGAAAGACGGCCGGCGAAGTGCGACGCCCTGCCGGACACGCGAGACCCGCTCTCACTACGGGCGGTGAAAGTGACGGCGAGGTGTGTGGTAATGCGTCCCGCAACGGTGAAGTACGAATGTGTGGGACTCGGGGTGTCCGCAGACCGGATCTTCGGGAAAGAAGAGTCAATACGCCCCTTCTATGGGACGTTCCTGTACGCACACGTGCATAAGGGCACGGCGGAGAAGACGAAGATCTACGAAGGTGGACTTTCCGCGATAGTCGAAGCACGATTCATCCGGGTATCCCACCTCGTGGAAAGGCGGGCGGAGTCCCGTAGACGTTCGAGGCTTAAGGTATACATTGTACTGGCACTATTTCATGAGGGCGGGTTTTTGGAAGCCGCCCGGTACTTGCCTGGAGATAATCAGGTTCGAAATAGAAGTGCTTTTAGAGCGTGGTACAGAAACGTGGAGTTTCGCGATGTTCGAGTGGAATTGTGGCACAGAGCTCTACGTCCAGTCAGCACCTGTACGATTTGTGAGATGCGCGACATTTTGCAGTACGGGGACCCGACCACAAGCAACCGAGATAAGTTGACCTGCTGAGTACGTGGTAGCAACTTTCAGAATAGCGTGCAGAGAAGCAAACTTACACGCTACATGCCAGCTCGATAAATTCTCCCAGACGGGCAATGCACACTATGCCGGCTGACAAAGAGTTTGGCTCAGCCACAACAAAGGTCGCCCGTAAAGTGAGCGCTTTTGGGGCCGCTATAGCAGAAAGAAGAGGTTTCCAAAGTAAAAAGAATTTACACTACGTGTGTGCCACTGGTGACAGAGATTGTGGTCGACACATGTGGAAACGCATGAGCGGATGAATGTGCGAAATGTAATCTGAAAAACAACATCCATTTCCCCATGTATTTGCACATGTGCATACTTCAACCATTGCCATTAGTGACACCCCCTCCGTCCCGTAAATTGGTATGTTTTTCAAACGTCGAATGAAGCGATTGCAGCCTGCCCAGAAATGTTTATTTTTGTGAGCGACGATAATTGCCGGCAGCCGTGCCGGTTCAATTTCCTGCTGCCGTCGCATCCGTACCCCTCTTGCGCTACCACTTTTTCCTACTAGTCTTTCCACTATTAACCGTCACCCGTGCACCCTTCGCCGCACCGAGGTCCTTCCTGATCTTCTCCGCCTTCCCATTATAAAATCCGTCTTCCTTCATTCCCATTTTTGATCCTTTCTCGCAAGTGCCATACTTCCGAAATGACCTACACATACCCCATCACATCCTCCTCTCCTAATCGCTCACACTGGTCACGGCGCCGCAGCGGGGGGCAGAATCGCGGTCAGAATCGCAATCGGAATCGCAGCACGCAGCGACCGGGAAGGAGTTCCGGGCCGAGACAGGGGTGCAGCCCCCTCCATCGAAGTAGTCAGCACGCCAACGCCTCCGCCGGAATATCTCAGCCCGGGCGCGCCTTTCCTCAAACCGCATTGCATGACCGAAAACTTCGGACGGTGAGGACTCCGACGTGGTTGCTGTGGAGGTCGAGGAGCAGCTGGTGTCGTGCCGGAATTCTTCAAAGGCCCGCCACGAGTCCACAGAGGTCTACGCGTCTATTGCGCGAACCATACGGCCGGAGCACGTTCTTCAACAAAGCATGGGCACCGCCACCGACGCCTTTGGGGCCAGTATGGTTCGGCGCGGCTACAAGTACGACCACGGCGCCATGTCCGTCCCTGTGCCAAGGTGCGACAACCCCTCGCTATTGGGTATCGATGACGAGACCATCAAGAACGACACAGAGCTGCGCAAAGGTGTCAACTGTGCTATTGTGGACGGCCTTCATCGTTGCCAAGCTGTCCTTAGCCTGAAAGAGGAAAAGAACGGGACGGCGTGGGCTGGCGAGCGCCTTCGTGTGCGTCTCGTCCGCCAAAAGGATGGACGGGACGTGACGGATACGGAAATCATGTCCGGCGTGTCCCACCAGAACACCTCCGCCGGACTGGTCCGTATCCACAAGTCGTTCTTCCACTACCTCATGAGTGTCATCCACTTCATGCAGGCTCTCGCCGTGGAGAGCGACATGGACCGACTGCCTTTGAGTCAGGAGGGAACTGGGGAAGCAATGACGGAGACCGTTCTGCTGCGAGCAAGCGGCCTTTCGGCCTACCGCCGCTACTTACGCACAGCGAAGATTTTCCTTTGACGTTGAGGCCTCGTAAAAGTGCTGAGCGCCCTGACCTTCGACACCTCGACTTCTAAGAAACTTGGCGTTATGCACCTTGACGACCACCATTTCTGTTCCGAAGGCCCTTTAGTCGAAGCTCTGTTCATGACCTCGGGGTCGCGGTTCATGAACAACAGGGGCCTCGACGGAAACTTCGAATCAGAAGCCTTCTAAGGGCGCCCGCACCAGCTTTTCCAAGTCTGCCTAGACTTGTTTGAGAAGTATGGCCGTGCGAAGGGCCTGAGTTGTGACGAATGTCTGGGGTCTGAGATTGCTCACTGGAGACTCCGCAACCTATCCATCAATGAGCTCTACCTGAACCTGATGCGTCTCGTCTCCACGAGAGACAACAACGCTGGAGAACATCTGGAGAAGCAGAAGAAGGCCCGCGCTACGCGCTTCGTGGACAAGATAACTCAGCACTTTGCTCCTGGGCCCAGCAAGCAGACCTCCCCGGCTCGCTTGACGACCCCGGCTGCTGTATCTTTTACACACCGCTCTGCCCAGCGTGCTCCTCTTTTCCACGCGACTATATTCGAGCCTGCGGTCAGTGCGCGGAAGGCCCGAGCGGTGCTACCAGCGACAGAAGCCGTTGGCCGGGAGACGACGGCTACCTTATCCTGACGGTCAACGCCTCGAATTGCTGAGGTGGTGCATTCGGAGAAGTTTGGCGCAGTGAAAAGGGAGGTGGGGCACTCCAGACGAGGGGTCGCTCACAAAACGAAGACGGCCGAGGGGGTCACTGACCGACGTGAAGGTGCCGCCCAGATGTTCGACGACGAGGTTTTGATCCAGGCGCCGGTCAGCACTGCGATCAAGACCGTGGTGTTCGAAAGAACATCCGACACTTCGGAAAATCCGGCATACGTCAGCGCGCTAGATCACGAAGAAAAAAAGTTGCCGGTGTGGATGGCAAAAGACTCGCGCACCGTGCTCTGGTTGCTTCCCATCCACATACCAATTGAGCACCGGGCGCACTTGTGCCTCTCCATGAAGGATGTCATAGCCATTCATCGGTTCAGTACTCCATGGGGATCTAAGTGTACTGCACCAACCTGGAGGGTATCGATGTCGGTGCGGACATCTGGAAGCCCAACGAGCGTCAGACACACTTCTGCAGGAATGTAGCAGACACGGGTGACAATTATGCCAGAGGATATGTCTACTTTGAGAAGCGACAAGGTGAGCTTCAGCATCTGGGCCATATGTGCTTTGAGAACTTCGCTGACTCTACCGGCATTCCGCGTGGAAGCCTTGAGACC